>JARVZY010007998.1:0-20825 GCA_030686995.1 Artemisia argyi | reverse complement strand
ATAGACAATTGCATAATCAACTTACCTAAGCCAAAACAAGCTTCGCAAATTTTCAGAACTGATTATACAATTACATTGCATCAACTCAGACACAAACTTGAATAGTTCCATCAGTAAATAAAATTAACCAATTACCTTTGATTCAACATTACCAACCATCATTAGCCAATATCCTAAATTCATCATCATACTAACATAATTGAAAATTACACTAAACACAAACAAACATAATAGTGTTAATAAAACACAAATTAAAAGTAAAAACCACCATTCTATTTCATAATCAGTAGTTACACAACCATAAGATCCATTAACTAAAACCAACAACAAAACCAGAAGTTTCGCTAATCCTTAACCTAAGTCTATTTCCATACCAACCAACCACTATGCCTAAACCCAACAAACTTAAGCCTTCTTTGGTGTTTTCTTTGGTGATGGCTTGGCCTTCTCACCATCAGTGACAACAGATTTCTTAGGCAAAAGCACAGGGTTAATGTTGGGCAACACTCCACCGCTAGCAATAGTAACACCAGCTAACAATTTCCCCAATTCTTCATCGTTCCTCACAGCCAATAGCAAGTGCCTTGGGTTAATTCTGGTCTTCTTGTTGTCTCTTGCAGCATTTCCAGCTAATTCCAATACCTGATATTTGTACACAGAAACCAAATCAGTAACAATTTCAACAATATAATTAATTTTTATAAAATAACTCATTCCAGTAACGATTTACTTATCCAGATAATAACAATAGTAATTGATTATAACAAACCAAGAGATGCCTAAATTTTATCAGATCTGATTCAAAAACCTAATTAACAACTCATTTCGAAAATTGTTCAAAAATAATAATTAGCGAATATAAAACCCTAGATAATTAATTCAATTAAAAAAAAAAAAAAAAAAAAAAAAAAAAAAAAAAAAAAAAAACCTAATTTTAAATTTATAATTAACAAGTAAAATGAAGAAGATGTGTTATACCTCAGCAGCAAGGTATTCAAGGACGGCAGCGAGATAAATAGGGGCACCAGAGCCAGTCCTCTGAGCGTATCTTCCTTTCTTCAAAAACCTCCCAATCCTTCCAACTGGAAACTGAAGCCCTGCCTTCACTGACTTCGTAACGGACTTCTTTCGCTCTCCGGCTCCCTTCCTTCCTCCGGCTCCCTTTGTCTTTCCTGCTTCCATTTCTTTTTATAACTTTTGAAACTTGGAAATGAGTTTAACTTTGCTTTTGAGATTTGAAAGAGTGTTTGGTGAGAAATGAGAGGGAAGGAGTGGGGATTTTATAGTGTGTGGGTGGGGGAGTGGGAGTTTGACAGGTTGGCGATCCGTGTGAGTTTGTTTTTGTTTTGGCCGTTGGATTGGATTGATGAGATGAAGAGGTGTCATCGGATGGTTGTCAAGTGTGACATGCTGGCGATCCGTGGGTTGTGATAGTTTGTTTAAGCGGGTTTGTGTGTGAGATTTTGAATTACGAGTAATTCATTTTTACCGGGTTTACTAATTACTATGGAGTTTTTTTTATTTTTTTTCTTTTTAATTTTTTATGCTCTAAACTAATGGTGAGATTGGTTCGGTTTGGCTCGGTTTTTAGCTAAACCGGTTTTTTCTTTTTAGAAACCATTGAGTTTCGGTTTATTTTAGGTTCGGTTTTTTGTAAAATAACCGTTCTCATATTCAAGAACAAAATAAAGACCACTAGTCATTATGTAATCATGTGTTTTAAAAACAGATTTATTAGATAAAGAAGTTTTAAAGAAATAAGCACACTTTAATGTTATTAATAAGAATGCAATCCTTAGATTAGAAATGAAATGAAAATATTTACCAGAAAGCATAACCATAATTAAGCCCTCAGCCATACCACATTAGCTGAACAAAGGAACATGGAGTGGACGATCCAATCAACCATAACATTAAGGTACATATTCAAACTCAGACAAACAGGAAATAAAGGAAACACATCACCATTCAAACTTGATTGGGTTCCTCTACCAAACATCCCTGGTAATAGCATTGTCGTGGAGAACTTAGCACAGAGAATAGATACCACTAGAACCGAAGGCTGACTCAAATTAGAAGCTTTTAATGACAAATGCAATGATAGGCAGACAAGGATAAACATTGAAGGGTAAAAACGTTTATGAAAGGTGACCTTGGTATCGCCTCGAAAATTGGCACTTACAGGCTAAAGAAGAATGGTCCTTATCGAATTTCTGAAAAAGATCAGCGACAACGCCTATGTAGTTGACCTACTTGACAATATCCAATACTTTCAAAGCCGCGTATCAGGTTGACTACTACCCTTCGGATTAGCTCCTATAGCCTGCTAATAACTCATGTTCAATCCTTTTGAAACAGCAGAGAATGATTGTAGACATAAAATGGTAGCAGATGAAAATAAGGAATTTAGAAATAATGTCTGATACTATTTCTTTTAAGGGTCTTGCGGACATTTGCGTTGAGAGCACGTGTTAAGAAGCATTTAATAATTGATTATGTTTTAGCATTAAAATCGTTACATATACTAGTAATATTTTTTGTTCGAGGCAATTTAAATTAGTTCCCTATATGTTTTCTGTTTATACTTACCTATTCACAGTTAGTAGTCGTGAAGAAACCCATGGCCCTTGGGCTACTGCAGCATGTCAATCTGTTGCGTTTCAATTCTCAAAACAAATAGCAGCCACATGCCCACATTGGCAATCATGCCCCGCCCCAAACATCCACAACAAGGTTTTGGCCATTCACCAGCGACTTTGAAGGATGCTTATTTATTTACATCATCTGCAGATGTTGACCCAATACTGGAAAAGGGAGAAAAGATGGTTCCTTCAGGAACACCATTCAACTGATCAAAAGAGTGACAATGTGATGTAATGGATAATTACTTTTTTCTTTCAGAAATATAACAAATGATGGAGCATGTATGTAATGAAGACAACTGAAAATTTGTATGATGTCTGTCATATCCTATGGTGAAGATATTTATGACAGGTTAGTGCTAAAATGGGAACTTGTATCGACCAACCTACAGTAAGTCCAACGGAAGGTATATAAGAT
This sequence comes from Artemisia argyi, assembly GCA_030686995.1. NCBI lineage: Eukaryota > Viridiplantae > Streptophyta > Magnoliopsida > Asterales > Asteraceae > Artemisia > Artemisia argyi. The sequence goes on along the minus strand of JARVZY010007998.1, from coordinate 17,765 downwards.
CAAGTCAAGTAGTTATATAAAATCAACAATCTCTAAATTTACAATGTCGTACATAGGCAGTAACTCAGTGAGGTACAAATAAATTCACCACAGTTAACTTTTGTATAGTATTTTTCATAAAAACAGAATAACGCCAAGCATTACAGCAAGAACTTTCTAAATTTGCGCCAGTGAGTCAAAGTGGATTGCTTATGTTTTTAAAAATTCTTTGATTGTGTTTAATAGAGTAATAATTTACTGCTCAAACATCTGATCTAAAGTATGTATTGCATCTTCCTGAAATAGCTTAAAAGACTCATCTACTGTTATCCATATAACCGCAATATAAAGCATAGATGATGCAATGAACACCCTATGCTGCATTTTTAAAACAATTAATAAACAGCTACATGTGAAAGACTCAGATGCAGTCATATCCATGGCACTAGACAGCACCATAAAAAGGGTGCAAAGTAAAAAAGTCAACATGGAGCAAAACCGAGCATGAAAGTAATAAAAATCATTTTGATTGTTTGGCTAATGAAAATTCACAATCACATCTTACAACTTGCCACAATCGTAAACTGATTATTTCAACGACTTGCAATTTCAGATACAAAACAGAAACAATCATCATTTTACAAACAATCAGCTAAGACTAACAGTTGCAAGATCAACACACCAATCCACTAAAAAGTTCCATCAAGCGTGATTTAAACAACAAAAAGAAGTAAACTAAAAATCCCCATTCTATTTCATACTCAGATAGTTACAATGCCATAAGATCCATTAACTAAAACCAATAACAAAACCAGCAGTTTCACTAAAACTTAACCTAAACCTATTTCCATCCAAATACTATCCCAAAACATCTTATTACATACCCAAAACTCAACCCTGACAGCAAACTTAAGCCTTCTTTGGTGTTTTCTTTGGTGATGCCTTGGTCTTCTCACCATCAGTGACAACGGATTTCTTAGGCAAAAGCACAGGGTTAATGTTGGGCAACACTCCACCGCTAGCAATAGTAACACCAGCTAACAATTTCCCCAATTCTTCATCATTCCTCACTGCCAATAGCAAGTGCCTTGGGTTAATTCTGGTCTTCTTGTTGTCTCTTGCGGCATTTCCAGCTAATTCCAATACCTATCATTTTTAAAAAAACACCCAATCAGTAACAAAATTACTACTAATTTCGAAAATTGTTCAAAAATAATATTTAGCCATTATAAAGCCCTAGATATTTACTAGTAATTTCACCAGATCTGATAATTAATTCAATAAAAAAAAACTATATAAACCTAATTTTAAATTTATAATCAACAAGCAAAATGAAGAAGACGTGTTATACCTCAGCGGCAAGGTATTCAAGGACAGCAGCGAGATAAATAGGAGCACCAGAGCCAGTCCTCTGAGCATATCTTCCTTTCTTCAAAAACCTCCCAATCCTTCCAACTGGAAACTGAAGCCCTGCTTTCACTGATTTCGTCACCGACTTCTTTCGCTCTCCGGCTCCCTTCCTTCCTCCGGCTCCCTTTGTCTTTCCTGCTTCCATTTCTAGTTTTTTTTTAGAGAAAGAGTGTATTTTTTAAATATGTGAATTTGAAAGAGTGTTTGGTGAGAAATGAGAGGGAGGGAGTGGGTTTATATAGTGCGTTGGTGGGGGTAATGGGAGTTTGACAGGTTGGCGATCCGTGTGAGTTTGTTTTTGTTTTGGCCGTTGGATGGGATTGATGAGATGAAGGGGTGTGATCGGATGGTGGAGAAATGTGACATGCTGGCGATCCGGGGGGTATGTGATTTTTTAAGTGGGTTTGCGTGAGTGAGTTTTAATTACTACGTAATTTATTTTTACCGGGTATTACTAAGAGTATTTTTTTTTTTTTTTTTTTATAGCTTAAACTATTACTATATATATTTTATAGTTTAAAATAAAACAAACAAAGTGAAATAATTTGGTTCCAAAATTCCATTTTACACAATTTCATTGAAGAAGCCCGATCTTTTAAAAAGTGAAATTATTTTGCAAAGTCTAAAAAGTAACGTAGACCGTTGGATCGTGAGATCAAATTAAATAGGTACATATACACATAGGGGCATAGTTGTCATCCTACTTTTTTACAAGGGTACAACAACTCCTGACACACTATGTATTTTGAGGCCTAAAATACTAACCGATCACTTCTATACACATGATACAAATGAAGTATAAACTACCAAAGCTTATACATGACAAAGCTAACAAGACTTGCAACTTTCGAGTTGAAGCTTGTAACTTCTTGAATGATCTTGTGGAGTCCCTAGCTACATAAGAGGATCACACAAGTCAAATGTTACTGAGTTAGTTGAGAGAGTATATGAAAATATGTCCTAAAGTGATCACTCAAAAGTAACAAATGGTTTGGTATTTATAGCAAACCATTCTGCAGTTCTGACGGATACGGCGGAACCCTCAGATGGGTTCCGCCCATGTACCCCCAGGGTTCCGTCAGGGCTGCAGTTGGTTTTGCAATAAATCTTCCAAACCAAACAAGATCACATCACATAAATACTAGTCAAACACAAACTTGCACAAGCAAACATATGGTTAGTCAAACACACTTTCTTTCTATAAATGTATAATGACAAACTTACCATAAATGTGATGTGATATTTCTATTTAAAGAAATAAATGTAATGTGACAAGACACTTTCTAATTTAAGAAATAAAAACAATTTTTTGTTTAAAAGAAAATGTAAACCTTAGTTAAACAAGACTTAAACACTTAAAGTGATGATTTACTGTTAGCTAAAGTTCATACTTTGTCATTAACAAAACTTAACAAATATCGTAAAATATAAATAACGTTTTTTGGCGATATTTATATTAACATATTGTATTAGTGAGATTAGTAGTAAGGATTCAAAATAAATTCAAAATAAATGGGAAAAATGCAAAATAAATTTCTAAAATTTTAAAATAACTAAAAATAATTTTCTAATGTTTTTTTTTTGGATTTTTCTGGGGTTTTTCTGATTTTTTTGGATTTTCTAGTAATTAAAAAGTAATTAAAAATGATTAAAAATGAAAATTTAATAGGAAAAATAGCAAATGAGCTCAGAAAAATATGAAAATTTCAGGGAAAATCTAAAATAATATTTAAAGGCTAGGAAAAATATAAAATTTGAAAAATAAGCACTAGAAGTGCTGAATGGGCTAAACAGCTTATTTAGAAGTGCTTATTTATAAGCACAGTTGACCTATTGACTTGAAACTTTGACCCAATGGATTTTAGACTAAAACAAGCTTGTTGGAACAGATCTCAGGCCAAATGCAACTTAGAAACACAGATAGAGTTCAAAACAGGCTCAAATAAGCAAAATAGTAATAAGCACACAGATGAAGCAAATGGCAAATACTTAATGAAAAACACTATTTAAGGTGCTAATGAACTCAGAAGAACAAATAAACTCAACTAATAATCAAATAATAACAGTTGCAGCCCAAAATTTAGAAAACATATTCAAGTTCAACCACCAAACTTAATGAGTCAATTAAGCTGATCCAAAAAGCAATTAAGATGAAACTTATGGGTGCAATCTACTTACTAACCAACTGAGATACAAAATCTACCAAGGGTACTGAATTGAACTCCAATTTACCACCCAAATAGATTACCATAGGCTTGGGAAAGGATCAAACCTCCACCACATGGCGTAAGCACATAGGATAAACTATCAAAGAGGTCTTTTAAAGGGTTGTAACGTTAGGTGTAGGGATATGGAATACACGGTTTTGTTGGATATAGCCAGTCTTTACTGGTGGCGAGTTAACAATCTTAGTTAATTACATGTACAATATGGCGTTGCTAAGCCAAGACTAGACTCGACTTAAGCTAATAAATGAAAAATAACAAAAACATAAAATGAACATAGAATGAAAAGGGATGGTAGTCCGTATGTTTTTCTCTATTTTTTTTTATTATTATTATTTATTTTATTTTTTTGCATACACTCTTACCCTACCATCCAAAATAATACATCATAGGAAATGAAAATTCCCCTTACACTTGAATTTTTACATACTTTACAATAAACTAATCTAATGACTCGAATTAAGAAAATCAACACACTTGAAGTACTTTTAAGATTAACGCACATACGGGGGTAATATATGATGTTCTTCCCCATTACTCCATAAAATAAGTACTTTACCCATGAGTCCCAATCGTCCAAAAACAATATGTACAAGGATATGACTCGACTTAGCAACCATGTAATCAATTAGATAATTAACTTAGGGTTTAACAAATAACAATAATGCACTAAAGATGAGTGCATACACGGAAGGCTAAGGCGATTTGGGTGTACATTTAAGTGGGGTGTAACAAATTCTTCTTTTAAGTAAAATGCTTAAAGTTAGAAACGAAAAGATAGGCTCGGAGGGGTGTACTAGGGGTTTCGTGTACTAAAAATGAGTACAACGCTAAGGTGTGGGAAAAATTAGTTGACTTAACTAGCCAAGTAATATGACTTAAATGGTCAAGTAATTATGATACGGGTTTAACACAAGGGTGATCCTAATGCCTCTTATCATGTAGTAAATCCTACTACACGAATCTAGTCTCACTAGTGGTCTCGGGATGCATCACTAACGCAAGTTCTAGAATCTAAATGCTACCGGTACACTCATAAGCACTAATAGTAAATGCTTTTCCTATCAAATCTAAAGACGAACCTCACATATTTGGGTGGAAAATTTTTCTGAATAGTACGGTTTTGTGCTAGTCATACAATCTCCTATCCATGAGACGCTTGCTATGGCAAAAGTTTCACTCCTAAATGTTGTAAACAAATTTAAATTTGGCGCTAAAATTGCACTAACAAGTATTTCTCATAGTTTTATTACACATCTACTATCAAACAAACAAACTCAAGCGATAGTGTATTTGTAAGGTATCATCATTTTACCCTCCCCTTACACTTAGGATGAACATTGTCCCCAATGTTCAAGTAAAGAATGTAAAAGTGAAATAAGTAAAACGAATGAAATCAAATACTCCCCTGATTCGCTCGGTATAGATAATAAGGTGGCCAGGTTAGATCTTCCTTCAAGAAAATGAACAATCAAAGCTTCCCTTCCAGAATAATAATCATCTTCTTGTCATACATAACCTATAAAACCTGAGAAAACAGACAAGACAACCTCGCATAAAATCGGCGGCAATCTACATATGCTAATAAATCCTAGACTACAAAATAAGATGTAATGCTTGTGGAATGATGTTTGCAAATTTCCTGGAGATTATAAAACTAATAATTCAACAAAAACTTTAAGACTCCGTTAGAAAAACAAAACTGGTAAAATTTCCAGAATTTTACACGTGACGCCGTCAGAAGTGACCTGCAGAAATTCTTATGTTAAGTTTTCGGAAAATTTCTTGAAAAATTTCGTCCTACTTCCTGGAAAATCCTGCAAAACATCATTATGACTCGATACAAGCATTTGACTCTAACAAATACGAATATACATGTTCACTTAATATTGTGGAGAATCATGATCGGTTTTGTTTCTTAAAAAACATATTTGGGGTTTCCCCTTACACTTATCTTTTGCAAAAATACCTTTGGATGAAGTTAACACTAGGCCAAACAACAAAGTAAAGCATTTTCACCATTTTAGTTTTGAAACATGGTCTACCAACAATAAAAATAAAGCATGCATACGGAAGCAAATAACAAACAAACAAAAATAAAAATCACACAAAACATAGGTTGCCTCCCAAGAAGCGTTTTTCTTTATTTACGAGTCTTGTAGCTAGACTAAAGGTCATGGGTTACTACGTGACCTCATTGTTGGTTTCACTTTCTGATCGTAAATGTTCTTTGTAGAAACCAATCACCTTTTTCTCAATCGCTCCTATAATCCTATGGGCAAATTCCTTGTCGACTTTATAACTTGGTCCTAGAGTCAAGCAATCTTTGTAGAAAAGACTCCTCTTTTCCCATACATAATCCGTGCCCTTTTTCTTATCTTCTTCATCGATGTCCTCAAAAGCACCAATGTTATCCATGTCAAATCGGGGCACAAAACAAAATTCTTTCATTCTATTAGGCATCCTATAAGTGATCCTATCGGTGTTACTCACAAATCGGATTGTCCCTTCTATCTCACCGTATTCTAACTTGGACTCTTCAACAAACGGTTTACCAAATACAACATTGGATAATCGACAATCAATAACATTGGCAAGATCTTCAACAATCATAAAGTCGATGATATAAGTGAAATTCCCAACAAAGACATGTAGACCTTTAATTCTCCCAACAAAGTTACAAACTCCATCAGGGTCTTTGGGATCTCTCCTAGGTTCAAGTCTTGTTTTCACTATATCATTATAAACACTTGAGGACATAATGTTGATTGGGGATTTAAGGTCAATGTAAGCATTGTCAACGTGTCTATACCCAATCATACATGGTATCTTAGCATTCTTAGGATCGCCTCTCTTTATCTTAGGTTCGATTATAGTAGAAGGAGATCGAGGGTTATCAATAAGATTATTATAGTATGCAATATCCTCCTTAGTGGGGTATAGATTAAAATAATCATCTAACTTTGGATCAATCTCCCCTTCTTCAAGCTCCTCAACAACATTCTCAAAATCATTAGGCCCTAGGTCCTCACTTGAATACAAGGCGGTCGCTAGGTAACTAAATGCATGGTCGAGCTCAACCTTAATCAACCTATTAAGCTCCCTAAGTTCCCTAATCTCATTCTCAATCTGCTCTCGTAACAAAGCCACTTCTCTAGGGGAAAGGGGTGGATTCGCGTTTTCCATAATGGTCAACGGAATAGTCAATGGATTTAATTTACTAACAAAGGCACGAAGAAAAAGATAGACTAAAGAGAACCTAAAAATAAAAATAAAATCTTACTAGAAAGGAATCTAGCAAGTAGACCTAATAAAAAGAGATTCTAACCTAGACAATAACTATTCCCCGGGCTGCGGCGCCAAAAACTTGATGCGTAGGGATTGCACCAGGCTTTACCTCTCGAGGGATCTCGAGAAGCTTACAACCCCCACCAGGCAGCGTACCTGATCGATGTAGTATAGTATAATGACAATTACAGGGGGATTGATCGTTCAGCTAGGAATAGTGTCGATAGGATTAGAAAACCTAAAAACTAGGTCTAGAGATGAGGGATGATTCTTTTTGTATTTTTTTATATTTTTATGAAAGCAAGTAAAAATCTCGGGTTTGAAGGAGTTGGGCGGAATTAGTTGCTAATCAACTAACCCATACTAAAGATGCAATCAAAATAAAATACTAGAAATGAAAATAAACTAAATTAAACTAGAGTTGTAAGCAATATATGAGAGAATTGTGTTTACTTAGATTTCACTACTCACTAGATATCTTTTACAAGTTAATTACTTGTTATAGTTGCGTGGATGACGGATTGTATTTCTTAATACCATTCATGGGGTGGCGTACTTACTTCCCCAATCCTATGAGCGCCTACTTCACTCCTATGTCGAGCCGGCTAAAGAGCTCCTAATATGGGATCACTAGAATTTGTTCATGCATTAAATATAACCAATAAAACCTAGTACACATCGGTTCATGTTTCCTAAGACGTTCAAGCATGTTACACAATGGAGATCTGCCAGTTTTCTTAAGCCTAACATTGAAATCATTCATCCAATACAACTATAAACAAGTAATCAACATATAATTAACATATAGGTTTCATTACATCTAAGCAAACACAAGATAGATCTAGCCTAACATGTTGAAATCAAGACAATCATAAGATATATTCAAACAACACATAGACATATTGATTGAATTGAAATAAGACTTATCTCAATTGAACATGAAGGGATTCAATGGGTGAAAACCCTTGAAAATACTGTAAAATACGACCTAGGGTTTACAAAGTTCGGCTCTAGTATTCTCCACACAAGTTCCTCTTTAATGAATGAAAAATAGAAAACTATATATATATTCAGATAGGTGACGGCGTCAAGAAAAAAATTCTGACGCCGTCATCTCGCCGCCAAATAGTTTCTCGGACTGCCTAGATCTGGGTCTGACGCCGTCATGTATACTCCTTATGCAGGCCGTCACCAAAAATAGTCTTGACGCCCTTGTTGTGACGCCTTTAGGTTTTCACTGGGTCGTCATGGATTTTACTCTTGACGCCGTCATGATTTTCTTTTTGATGCCGTCAGGTACTGTTCTTAGCATGGAAAATTAAGTCTTTGCCGTTTTCTTCACTTTTATGCTCCAAAAACGTCCGAATTGATTCCTTTTCCAGAATTCACTCCCAAAGTACCTAAAATCACAAAAGGAACGATTTAGGGCAATATTTGATCAAATAAATTCAATTCCGGGCTTAAATGACCCTCTAAAAGTGGTTCATTTTTCGCCTCATCATGATGCGGGTTGAATGATTTTGGTGGAAGGATGATGTGGAAATGTAGTTAGATGGCATAGTGCAACAAAGGTGCATCAATTGATGTATGAGCTGTGAATGAAGCTATGACGATATTGTGAAGCTCTGGTTTGCCCTATTTTGGCTAAGACTGATGTAGTATTTTATGATATAGGCCTTAGTATCATCTGATATCAGACAAAAGTATAGAAGTTGTATTGTTACTGATTTGGTAATGTCCATTTTAGTTTTATGTTTATTCTTGTATTGTAAAAAAGATTTGGAGTATTAATATCATTCACCTTTGAAATAATAATAATAATAATAATAATAATAATAATAACAATAATAATAATAATAATAATAATAATAAAATTGAAATACTTAATTTAAGTCCAATTTTGTGACTACTCACAAGCCTCCTATGGCGATACGTGGTTTTTGTGATGATTTTCGTTGAGTTTGTGTGTAAGATTTTGAATAATTTTATTCACCGGTACTACTACGTGCTTTAACGACGTTAAGCTCTTCTCATTCAATCGGATAGTAATAAACACAATAAAACCTTGTTTAATTAGATTGAGTGGTTCTATAAACCTTGTAGCACCTTTCTAATGTCATTGTAATTTCTTCCTTTTTTCCTTAGTTTTTTGTTGGGCTTTTTAAGTGATAACTCGTAGTATATACATGTTTTACACCGGTTATCGTGTACGAGTATTGTTGAGTTTTGGTACTTAATTGCTTGTAAATGTTGATTATAAGTTATAAAAGGACAATAGTCAAATGCTTTAAAGATCAAGTTATGTAGCCAAATGATAAGTAAACAAAGAAACGAGGACTCAAACCGTAAATAAGTTAAAAAAAACTATGAGATTCCTGGTGGAGGGCATGTCACGACATGAGAAATGTGGTTGTATCACGAAATTTGGGACAATACTACTTGACTACTGATCCGTACAAAGGTGAATGGAATCAAAGAATTCGATTCGTGTAAACCGTGTTGTGAAAAATGGTTAAAGTGAAAATTGTGATTAAGAAATTCAAATTATAACAAACAATTACGAATTATGCAAAATGTACAAGCTAGGTATGCACTAAAGTTAAAAATCTAAAAACGGGAATGCAAACGCGATTATTTAAAACGTAACGTACAAATTAAAACGTAACTTTTAACCAAAAATGATCCTACGAATGTGAAACAATTTTCTAAAAATCTTGAACTAATAAAATGAATTTCCAGAAAAAGAAAAATATTTTTTTGACTTTTCTTTTATTTTCTAAGAATTTATTTATGTTTTTGTATTTTTAAATGAATTAAAAATAAAGGAAGATAGAAAAATAAAAGGGAAAAATGAAAAATAATTTCTGAAAAATCTAAAATATTATAAAATAATTTCCTAAGATATTTTTGTATTTTTTATGGCTTTTTCTGAATTTTTATTGATTTTTTGTTTATTAGAAAGTATATAAAAATGATTAAAATCAAAGAAAAATTAAGAAAAATATCAAATCAACTCAGAAAAATCTGAAAAATTAACAGAAAATCAAAAATAATAAAAGAAGCTTGGAGAAAATTTTGAAAACAAAATAAGCTAAGAAAGTGCTTATTTCAAGCAAACGGCTTATCACAAGTGCTTATTTATAAGCACTTGTGATCAAATCTGAATGAAACTTAAAACTCAAACTATTTATGCTCAATGAACCTCAGATATGATCAAGAAATGCTCAGGAAAATCATAGAACTCAATAATATGGTGCAATAAGCAATCAAATAAGCCAATTATTAAGCACAGTTCCAAAAAGATAAAGCCATAAGCAAATAATCATACACAACACTTATTACACTACAATAGAACTCAGACAACTCAATTAAGCACAAGTACAAGCAAGAATAAGCACTAGCAAGCTTATATTACCAATCAGATTATCTGTCTCAAATGTAACAACTGATACAAGCAATTAGCTCACTAAATAAGCTCAAAAAGACCAGCTTATGGGGGCAAAAGTTCTATAGTACAACTGAAATCCTAAATAAACAAAATGCCTAGTCAGAAACTACAATTTACTACTCTAAAATCTGCCAAGTACAGCAACTTATGAAACTACTAATAATGAAACAGTTGACTTTATAAGACCTACACTATTTGACTTTATCCAATTTCAGCTGATTAATTCTAACTCTTGTTTATGTTATTTAACTAGAATTACTCTGAATTAAGCTTCTATGATCTATAATGCATTTAATAAACCAACTATTCTAACTGTTTTATCTATTTACTAACAGTTATACTAACTTAATAACTATTTTGACTTTTAATGAACTAAACTACCAATTTTATGATATAAATCTCTATTCCTAATCTAAATAAACCTATGTGATACAAAAAAAAACTAGCAAATCACTCACAATTGTATATAGCAAATCTCAGTTCCAAACACCCCTTAATGTGACAGCAACAACTAAGAGTCCATGAATTACTCAAAAAATCACTATTCCACAGATTCAAAACAACTCCAAATCACTTATCCAAAACTTATTCAACAATCAAACACCACAAGATCAACAGAAATGTAGTAACACAGATCCACACTAAGACAGTTACTAAAATAAGCCAATCTAACACAGATACAATTCAAACAGATGTAGCAAATGATCAATTAAACCTAACTACACTATTTCAATCACTACAACAGTAAATCACTACAATAAAACAAAAAACTACTATAGCAGTATAAAAATCTAAATCAATCACTACTAATGAACTTTATAGAAACAGAATTCTATCAAATCATCTCCCTCAGCTAGAACAGAGGGAGCTCACTGAGCTAGCCTGTCTTTAGACAGGTTGAGATCTTCCAAAACTTATCTCAACTAGTCAGAAATTTACCAAGTATAATGGAATCACAGGCCTTTGACTTTTGTTGACTATCTATGTTTTCTGAAATTTAATACTGATTTAAGCTATAACAAAAACTCACAGAAGCTATAAAAGCTAAAATGAGATGTTCTAACTACAAACAAGCTTGAATGCAAGCTGATTTAGGTAAATGATTTTTTTTTTTTTTTTATTTTTTATTTTTTTTTTTTTAATATTTTTCTGTTTTTTAGATTTTTGATAAAGTGAAATAGGATTGAAAAAGTTTAAGAGTAAAAGCTGTAAATGAATTTAAACAACACTAAAATTGAAATTAAGTAGCTAAAAAGAGAAGTGAGTAACAACCGATTAAATGGAAATTAAGCTAAATTTTATTAAAAATGAGAATAAGAGTACAATTGAAAACTGAATTAAGCTAATACATTTGAGAGAAAATTTTAACAGCATAACACTACTCTACTACTACACACATAATAAGCTGAAAATCGATCCTATTTATAGAAGGAGTGAGAGAGTTGGGGTCTCAATGCCAGATTGGCAATCCTGGTGAATTTGTGCTTCTTCTCGGCATATCACAGCCCTTTGATAATAATGTGCTTTTTTAATCTAACCACAGCCCTTGGATGAGAATGAGTGAGGTGTCTTGGCCAATAGCAAGCTTCCACATGTTCCATTCGTGTACATAATCTCTGACTTGTCAGCAACCTTCTAGAAGTAGAATCCAAGGAGAATTATCACGTGTTCCCACCAATCACTGCTTGCCAAGTGTACTCCTAGCATCACATACTCTCTCTGACACATGCTCTGTCACGTGGGGTGTGCTTCTATAAATACCAATGATTGGTATTAAATGATTAATTTAGATGGCTTGAGCCAATTGAGTCAATCGACTCAATTAGGGTTCATGGTGTTTTGGGGATTCTGGGTTTGTGGTAAAAAGAGGGGGCGGGGTAAAAGGGATTTTATTAGTGTTTGACTGACCTTGACCATTGACCGAAAGTAAAAGAGATTTGACCAAGGGTTTGTTGGGCTCATGTATAAGGATTGGTTTTGGGCGTTTGATATGTAAAATTGGACTTTGTTTTAGGTTTATTTCATGGACTAAGATATGGAATTGGACTTTTAGTATTAATTTCAGATTTTGAACCATGAGATTATAGGGACTAAAAATGTATAATCTGAAAATCTGAGGACCAAATCTGTAATATCTTAATAGTGTGATCCAAGGGCTTCAAATGTGATTTTCTGGTTCTCAAAGGACTGAGTTGACTTTTTTTTCTCCAAATAAATATTTGAAGGGCTGATTGTGTCAACTTTCAAAGTACAGGGACTATTTCTGACATTCCTTCAAACTTCCATAACAAGGATCATTCATGCAAATCTTCAAACTCTGAGGATCTCTTTTGACTTTTTTAAGCTCAACTTGATTGCCAGCTTTGACATTTTGACTCGTTCCACTCTCGTACTCGTTTTTTGCCGGATTTCATTTGTTTTTCGTCATTTTACGAAATATCGTACCTGCACATTCACAATCACAAAAACATGTTTTCTTAGGCGTTTTATGTAGTTTTTGGATTATTAAGTCCTATTTTGGCTCAGAAAAGGTGAATGAATAAACACTCACCAACTACTTAACTCTTAGATCTTTATGGGACTAGGTAAATTAAGTTCAACAAATTATCAATTTACTAAATGTTCATGTATTATTCTACCTACATAACATTTTAACAAGCTAACCCTACTTGATTCGTGCATGTCAGCCACAAATATATACATAATCCCCCGCGACTAAGGCAAAGAAATAATGCTAGCAAATTCCCATGTCCATGTGGCTCGTGAGACAATAATTAGTTGCTAATCTACTTTCGCATTGGTGGTATACCAACAAGTAATCAATAGAGCTTAATCAATTATGAACTAGTTTCATGCAAACTGATACGTGGGGATCGCACCAGGCTTTACCTCTCAAGGGATCTTGAGAAGCTTACAACCCCCACCAGGCAGTGTACCTGATCGTTGTAGTATAGTATAGTGACAAGTACCGGAGGATTGATCGTTCAGCTAGGAATAGTGTCGCTAGGATTAGAAAACCTAAATACTAGTTCTAAAGATGAGGGATGATTATTTTTGTATTTTTGTATTTTTTAGAAATCAAGTAAAAATCTCGGGTTTTGAAAGATTTGGGCGGAATTAGTTGCTAATCAACTAACCCAATACTAAAGATGCAATCAAAATAAAATATTAAAAATGAAAATAAACTAAATTATACTAAGGTTGTGAACAATAAGTGGAGAAAATGTGTTTACTTAGATTTCACTACTCCCTAGATATCTTTTACACGTTAATTACTTGTTATAGTTGCGTGGATGACGGATTGTATTCCTTAATACCATTCATGGGGTGGCACACTTAATTCCCCAATCCTATGAGTGCCTACTTCACTCCTATGTCGAGCCGGCTAAGAAGCTCCTAACATGGGATCATTAGAATTTACTCATGCATTAAATACAACCAATAAAACCTAGTGCACGTCAGTTCATGTTTCTTAAGATGTTCAAGCATGTTACCAATTGGAGATCTGCCAGTTTTCTTAAGCCTAACATCGAAATCATTCATCCAATACAACCATAAACAAGTAATCAACACATAATTAACATCTAGGTTTCATTAGATCCAAGCAAACACAAGATAGATCTAGCCTAGCATGATAGAATTAAGACAAGAACAAGATATAGACAACCAACACATAGACATATTGATTGAATTAAAGGAATACTTATCTCAATTACACATGAAAGGAATCAAGAGCTGAGAACCCTTGAAAAACCTGTAAAATTCGTTCCAAGTTTGGACTTAGGGTTTCTCCCAAAACTTCTCTTTTTTTTTATGTGTGAAAATTAGAAAACTATATATAGGAAATAGGGTCTGACGGCGTCAAGAACAAATTTGTGACGCCATCATTTCGTCGCCAAAATACTTCTCGGACTGCCTTGATCTACTTTTGACGCCGTCATGTGTTATGTGTTTCCAGGCCGTCATGCATTTTACTCTTGACGCCCTACCTTGTGACGCCGTCATTTCTGTACTGGATCGTCATGAAAAATACTCTTGACGCCGTCAGGATTTTCTTCTTGACGCCGTCACCTACTGTTCCCAGCAAGGAAAATTAAGACTTTGGTGTTTTTTTCACTTTTATGCTCCAAGAACGTCCGAATTGCTTCCTTTTCCAGATTTCTCTCACAAAGTACCTAAAATCACAAAAGAAACGATTTAGGGCAATATTTGATCAAATAAATTCAATTCCGGGCATAAATGACCCCCTAAAAACGGTTCATTTTTTGCCTCATCATATACCCTTACACTTGAGATTTGCTTGTCCTCAAGCAAATGCGCTTTTATTCTAGTCAAAATAAAAGTTAGGGGGTTACGACAAATAATCGTTCCACTAAAGACCAAAGACAAGCACGGAGGTCATACACAAGCACCTCACAAATAGTGTTTAGATACTCACATCTCTCGGGTGTAATAAAGTATAGATTACAATATGGAAACGGAAGATATCTCTCACTACCTGTCATAGCAAAATAGATTACCAAAGGCTTGGGAAACGATCAAACCTCCACCACATGGCGTAAGCACCTAGGATAAACTATCAAAGAGGTCTTTTAAAGGGTTGTAACGTTAGGTGTAGGGATATGAAATACACGGTTTTGTTGGATAAAGGAAGTTTTACTGGTGGCGAGCTAACAATCTTGATTAATTACATGTACAATATGGCGTTGCTAAGCCAAGACTAGCCTCGACTTAAGCTAATAAATAAAAAATAACAAAAACATAAAATAAACATAGAATGAAACGGAATGGTAGTCCGTATGTTTTTCTCTTTTTCTTTTTCTATTTTTTTCTTTTTCTTGTTTTTTCGATTTTTTTTTCCTGCATACACTCTTACCCTACCATCCAAAATAATACATCATAGGGAATGAACATTCCCCTTACACTTGAATTTTTACATACTTTACAATGAACTATTCTAATGACTCGAATTAAGATAATCAAAACACTTGGAGCACTTTTAAGATTAACGTACATATGGGGGTAATAAATGATCTTCTTCCCCATTACTCCATAAAATAAGTACTTACCCATGAGTCCCAATCGTCCCAAAACAATATGTACAAGATATGACTCGACTTAGCAACCATGTAATCAATTAGATAGTTAACTTAGGGTTTAACAAATAACAATAATGCACTAAAGATGAGTGCATACACGGAAGGCTAAGGCGATTTGGGTGTACATTTAAGTGGGGTGTAACAAATTCTTCTTTTAAGTAAAATGCTTAAAGTTAGAAACGAAAAGATAGGCTCGGAGGGGTGTACTAGGGGTTTCGTGTACTAAAAATGAGTACAACGCTAAGGGTGTGGGAAAAATTAGTTGACTTAACTAGCCAAGTAATATGACTTAAATGGTCAAGTAATTATGATACGGGTTTAACACAAGGGTAATCCCAATGCCTCTTATCATGCAGTAAATCCTACTACACGAATGTAGTCTCACTAGCGGTCTCGGGATGCATCACTAACGCAAGTTCTAGAATCTAAATGCTACCGGTACACTCATAAGCACTAATAATAAATGCTTTTCCTATCAAATCTAAAGGCGAACGTCACATATTTGGGTGGAAAATTTTTCTGAATATACGGTTTTGTGCTAGTCATACAATCTCCTATCCATGAGACGCTTGCTATGGCTAAAGTTTCACTCCTAAATGTTGTAAAAATTTTAAATTTGGTGCTAAAATTGCACTAACAAGTATTTCTCATAGTTTTATTACACATCTACTATTAAATGAACAAACTCAAGCGAAAGTGTATTTGTAAGGTATCATCATTTTACCCCCCCCCCCCCCCTTACACTTAAGATGAACATTGTCCCCAATGTTCAAGTAAAGATTGTAAAAGTGAAAAAGTAAAAAAGAATGAAATAAAATACTCCCCTGATTCGCTCGGTATGGATAATAGGGTGGCCAGGTTAAATCTTCCTCCAAGAAAATGAACAATCAAAGCTTCCCTTCCAGAAAATAAATCATCTTCTTGTCATACATAACCTGTAAATCCTGAGAAAATAGACAAAACAACCTCGCATAAAATCGGCGGCATCCTATATAAGTTACTAAATCCTAGAAAACAAAGTAAGATATAATGCTTGTGGAATGAAGTTTGCAGATTTCCTGGAGATTATAAAACTTAATAACTCACAAAAACCTTAAGACTCCGTTAGAAAAACAAAACCGGCAAAATTTTCAGATATTTACACGTGACGCCGTCAAGAGTTAACTCGTAACGCCGTCAGAAGTGACCTGCAGAAATTCTTTTGTTAAGTTTCCCGAAAATTTCTGGAAAAACTTGGTCCTACTTCCTGGAAAATCCTGCAAAACTTCATTATAACTCAATACAATCATTTGACTCTAACAATTACTACTATACATGTTCATTTAATATTGTGGAGGATCATGATCGAGTTTTGTTTCTTAAAAACATATTTGGGGTTTCCCCTTACACTTATCTTTTGCAAAAATACCTTTAGGTGGAGTTAAGACTAGGCCAAAACAACAAAGTAAAGTATTTCTACTACTGAGTTTAGAAACATGATCTACCAACAATAAAAATAAAGCATGCATACGGAAGCAAATAACAAACAAACAAAATAAAATCACACAAAACATGGGTTGCCTCCCAAGAAGCGCTTTTCTTTATTTACGAGTCTTGTAGCTAGACTCAAGGTCATGGGTTACTACGTGATCTCATCGTTGGTTCCACTCTCTAGGTCGTCTTCTAAACCAGTTTTGTATTCCGGACCTAGTTGCAAGCATTCTTTGTAGAAACCAAGCATCCTATTCTTCACATATTCTACTCCTCTACATCTATCTTCCTCATTCCTATAATAAGCCGCTTGCTTGTGTTCTTTTTCTATATTAGAGAGGAGGCGATATTGCTCAATTTTGTAGGGCATTTGATAGGCAACCTCATCATTTTCTTCCTTGAATCTAACTATCCCTAGAGTCGGGTCATAACTCATCCTAGTGGCCTCAACAAATGGTTTTCCAAATATTACTTGGCTTAGGCAATCATTTATCACCGGACGAGTGTCTTCCACTATCATAAAATCGATCTCATAGGTGAGATTACCTATAATCACATGCAGTCCCTTCACTCTTCCTACAAAATTACTTATCAAATTCCTATTGGGCATCATCCTAAAATCAAGTTGTTTCTTCATCACCCAATTGTAATAAGTCCTAGTCATGATGTTAACAGGAGATCTAAGATCGATATAAGCTTTCCATATATGCATGTGCCCAATATTGCATGGTATGTTAATGTTAGAGGGGTCTCCTATTTTGATAAGGGGTGTGCCAAGAATATATGGTCTCTCGGGACTATCGAATAAATCCTTATGGTATTCCCGTTCTTCCTTGGTGGGCAACT
>JARVZY010007997.1:0-20838 GCA_030686995.1 Artemisia argyi | reverse complement strand
TACTTCACTTAAAAAAGAACCATGAGATATTACAAAGAGAAAATGGTCATAAAAGACTTATGAAACTACCCCTAATAACAATCTTCATGTACAAATAAACTTTCCTAAGTTTATTCAAATATCGGACATGTAACCTTTCGGATCAAAACTTATATCTATATATTTCATCAACTACTACAATAGTAGGGAGCCTCATGTGAGGAGTTCATTATGTAAGCCGTCGAGATGAGTTGTGGATTTACGAGTTAAAGTGTCCTGGCTCCTCGAACGCTTACTAACATGACTTCTGAATTATGTCGGCCCGAACGGTAGTAAACGATATACAAAACATACATGTTTCATGAATCTTTTCTTCAAAGACTTACACTATATATCATACCACATCATGGACTAAGTGCAAGATATATATTGGCATGTTTATGTTTCCTTAGACATTATTCCAAACCTAAGTTGCAACAATTATTCTAGGTTGCTCGTAGAAGTTCTTACGACATATCCATCATTCTCATTATACATCATCCAACTCAAGGTGAGTTCATAGCCCCACTTTACATTACTTCAATGTTTTACAAACCCTTGGGGGGAATACATGCTATTATTTTTCTACTCGAACACAATGCTTTCTACTGTATGCTATTCGACTATGTTTTATTATCACTAAGTAACATCCTTGCCAAACCAAGATCCCTTATTATGAACCATTTAATCACTTGCGAGGGTTACTTGCGAGTGAGCGCGAATATTGTGAATAGGCCTATTGGGATTGACGAATCCCGTTTGTATTGACTAAGTTCAAACAAATGCATTAATATTTGAGACATTAGGTATGACGGCAAAGTACCTACCGGGATAACTCCGCCGATTGATATTGGTAACGTTAACGTTTTGGTGTCATAAGCTTAGTGAATTAATAACCTTTCCGGGCATATAACAACGTAGCCTACATGTTTTGTTTTCCAAACTATGAGTGTGAGTCTATAGCGCACACTACGATTATTGTGTTCAAACGATTTAACTACAAACACTACGATTATTGTGTTCAAACGATTTAACTACAAACACTACGATTATTGTGTTCAAACGATTTAACTACAAACACTACGATTATTGTGTTCAAACATTAAACAAACTCTATGAATATCACTCAACCTTTGTGTTGACCTCTCAAGCATGTATTTCAAGTTCATGACGATCAAGGATGGCACGGAAGGGCACGGATACTCAAGAGGGCTATAAATTTTATTATCATTCGAAAACTCACTTAATGTGATTTGTAAACATGGAACCAATTGGGACCTCATTTTGTAATCTCTGATATTTATATAATTTGAATGATAAACCTTTTCAAAATGACTCAATTAGAGTTCGTTTTCTATCATTGTGACTATTGTGCCGTCGAGTAACACCCAGTTTGAATTCCGCTGCATCCATGAATTGGGGGTGTTACACAAACGGCTCTTGGTAAAGACATATCAAATCCGTTTACGGCTTGCAATTTGCCCAAAATTGTATGGTTCCTCAACTCCCCGAAAACAAATGAGTTGGCTAGCCCGCAAGATTATGGCCTGTGGTAAAGGCCGTGGAAAATCCATAATTGGTAATCAGCTCACCAAGATGTTGACTATTCCATCAAGAGCTGGCTAGTCCAGAAGCAAACGGCTTTTGGTAAAGACTACTCAAATTCGTTGACAGCTGGTGGTTTGCTCAAAATCACACGGTTATCAGGTGTGCCACAGTTCTTACACCTGGCTACTCCAGAAGTGATGACTTTTGGTAAAGAGTTTAAAATCCATCAAGTTTTCAAAACAGTATTGCTAGGGACTAGCAATAGTTTAGTGTGGGGGATTGATGAGTGCTCAAACACTCATCATTTTTGGTCAAATCTGAACTGCAAAACATACAAAAACACTCAGAAATGCATCAAAATACCAAAAATATTTCAAAATTGTGTTTTATATGTTTTAGATGCAAAATGAGCAAAAACAAATGAAAAACGCACAAAGTTTGCAAAATTAGTAGTTTCAGTCCCCCAACTTTCATAAAATGACAAAATTAGTCCCTGGATATTCAAAATATAGAAAATTATCACCAAAGGTCCTTTTTAAATCATAAGTGGTCATATTTAGTCCTTTGGTGAAAAATTGGAAAAGTTTTGGAAATTTACAATTTAGCCCCTGGAGTTACAGATTTTGGCAGATTTAGTCCCTGGTGGGAATTTTTGGATGAAAAATCATTTTTGGTTCTTGGAAAATCATAGGTTATCACAAATAGCCCTTGGATCATAAGTTTGGGAAATTTACAGAAAAAGTCCCTCAACTTTTAAATTTTACAAAAATGGTCCTCGGGTATTTTTAAATGAAAAATATTATTTGTGGTCTTTGTACAATTGACAAATGGCAGGTTTGATCCTTATGGTTACTTGGGTAAAACACCACAGCACCCCCCCAACTTTCACTAAATTACAAATTTGGTCCTTGTGATGTTTTGCAAATTTATCAAACGGACCCTTATTGTTATTTAATCCCAACATCCCAAACACCAACCCACCAATCCAGTCCAATCCAAAACACCCTCAGCCCAACACCAAGCCCAAAACCCTTAAACCCGTTTTTATTTAAAAACCGGTCAAACACCAGTTTGACCCATCCCTAACCTCCCAACACCTTCCCTAATTACCAGGAAACTTTCCCCCCCCCCCTCCATGCTACCCCATTAATACCACTCACCAACCTCTCATCTGCCACACCAATAACCCTCCCCCTCATTAATGTACCCACCTGAACCACTAAAACTGCCAAAGTCCCATTTCCCGCCAAAAAACTTTAAACGGCCATGATCAATATAAGCCCATCCAATGGCTAGAAGGAAGTGGGAATTGCTCAGACCACTGTTGGAAACCCTAAAAGTCAAGTATAAAAGATTGAAGATAGGGAATGAGCAGAGAGTAGTTAATTTTTATTTCTTAGTCTAGTTTAGGGTCGAATTTAGTTTTAAGTAATGTAATATTTAAATTTAAGCTTTGTAATCTCTTTTTCTGTACTACATTTACCTTTTTAATAAAAGTAGTTCAGTTTTTATTGCAAATTATTCACTATTAAATTTCATTATTTTAGCTTAAAAACTCAATTGTGCTCAAAAGCTTCTATAAGCCTTACTCCCTGTTCACTGAGCTCATTAAAGCTAATGATAGCTTATTGTGAGCTCAGTTGAGTTTAAAAGCTTTGTTTCATTACCACAAACCAAAAAGTCAAAAAGTCAACTGTGGTCAAAGGGCAAAAAGAAATAAGCATTTGCTGATTCAGAGGTGATTTGCTGGTGGTTTCTGGTTAAAAACTTTGTTGATAGGCTCAAATGAGCTTTAGGTTACTGACTTGAGGTAAACTCATCCTATCTAAGCTAAATTTCCATTTTCAGTTTTTGGAATATATCTATGAGTTGCTTCTGTTTGATCACCTTTTATTGTTACTTTTAGTTGTTTAGGAATTAATGTAGCATGTTTTAGAACATTTGATTTAGTTTTTCTGCTGTAGCAAGCATTTGGTAGTGTGAAAATTCATGTCATTGACTGTTATAGGGGTGTTTGGCATTAGTTGTTTCAGGATATTCAAGGGTAATTTAGTTGTTGTTGTCTGTTCTTGTAACTAATACATAGTCACTTGAGCTCAGTTCCATCATAAAACCTAGGCTCTTATCACTAAAAAGTCAAAATGATCACTTGATGCTCTTCATCTGTCATCTGTTGAATTTTAGAACACCAAACCCCATCATTTTCATTCATAATTAGTTAAATTTGATCTAATTAGTTTCTATATAGCTTAATATTTCATTTTCAGTTAATTAAAACTATCCAAAGTTCATCAAAGTCAAAGTACATAGTTTTTTAGAAAAAGTCAAAGTTGCATTCTCAGAATTTTCCAAAAGTTCACATAATTATTTTGAATTTTGTGTTTTAGATTAAGACTTGGAACTTGTTGTTTCTTGTTCCCTACCAGCTTGTCTTTGTGAATCCTAGCTTGTTTGAATTTTATCATTTTTTCTTTGCATTTCATACCCTGCCAAAGTAGCTTGCAGGGCATATGCATGCCCTGCTACACAGATAAGCATCTCAGACCCCCAACTTCCAAGGTCCCTCATGGCCTGCATAGTGGACCCCACAGGCTGCTTATTGGCTTTTTGAAAAGCCAATAAGCAGTTCTTCAAGTATCTGGGCTTATCTTGGGATTTGAACTCCTTTTGCTAGGGCTGCTAGGGGCTTAAACTCTGTCCCTTCTTCTGAGTTGAGCAAAGTGCTCATTTTGCTTAATCAGCTTATTTAGCTTATTCAGTGGTTTGGTATTGTTCTTTCTGGCTTATTTCTGCTTAATAGACATGTATCCACCCAATTCCACCCCTGGTTCTCAGCTTTGAGCTTGTTTCAAGCTTATAGCTTGGACAGTTGACCAAAGTCAACTGTCAAGCAAATAAGCACTTGTTGTGCTTATTTCTGGGTTTCACCAAACTTGTTTTCACAAAAGTTAACCAATTTTTGGTATAAAACAAGTTTCTTAAAAGAAAATCCAGAAAAGTTAATTTAAATTTTAAGTGATAGTTTCTATTTAATTTTATTTAAATTTTATTTTTCATTTTTATATTTTCATTAAGTACTTAGCTATTTTATATTTTTCTTAAATTCCTCATATATTAAAGTATTTATAATAATTTTCTCAGATTTTTATTTTATCATTTAGTATTTATTAGAATTAATCTTAGTTTTATTAATAATTAAGTAATAATTAGTTTTAAATAGCATAATTAGTTTTTATTAAGCAAAACCTTGTTTTTATATTTTTCCTAGCTTTTATATAATGTAAAATAATTTTATAAATTTTATTAGAATTTTAATTGTTCATTTAGTAATTTTTATAATTTAAAATAGTTTAATTAGATAATTAGTATTTAATTAGTTATTAATTAATAGAAAAATCACAAAAAGACAAAAATACTTATTTTTATTTTTAAAACTTATTTTTAGTTATTTTATAATTTTAGTAATTTTATTTTCACCTTTTTAGTATTTAATTAATATTGTATTATATTTAAGTTGTTTAAATATTAATAATTAAGTATTAAATAGTAATTAATTAATATTAAATAATTAATTAGTGTTAAAATTTATTTTCTTTTTCTAAAATTTTTCTTTTACTTTTAAGTTTGTAAAAAAAGTCATTTTCACCCCCTGGGTGTTTTCAGATTTCCGTTTTCACTTTTTATTTTGTACGTTTACGTTTTATCTAAACGTAACGTACGCGTTTTTAGGTTTTAATCGTTTCTGGTTTTTCCTACTTTACCATCTTATTCATATAACTTATTTAAGCTATTCCTTTGTAGATTCCTTAGCTAAATCAATCTCAAACCCCTTTTCATCCAAATTCACCCGATCATAAAACCGTTTGATTACAATTCACACCTCGTCGGGACATAACGACCCGTGGAAACCACTATATTCCGCGGAGCATTGATCTAGGCTATTTGACTTAGTTGACCATTCTTTGGTTAATTTAAGTTGACCGTTTGGAGTTAATCACCAGCCCTCACCAGGCTGCTAGCATTGCTAAATGCTCCGCCACGAAGCAAGCTCTCCCGAATACGACAGATGCAGAAGTGGGGACGTTCTAGTATACTTAAAGTAACTTGAATGATAAATAGATTAATATATATTAATTTTAACAGAAGAATTCTATGATATTAAATATTGGTACACGTCTAATTAAGAATATATATATATATATATATATATATATATATATATATATATATATATATATATATATATATATATATATATATATATATATATATATATATATATATATATATATAATGCATGGATAAACCAAGCCTAACTTCTAACAAAAAATTAAGATAAAGAGCTCCAATTATGAGGTGACATGTGTCATTTCTCAACTAACTCCAAGCCTAACTCCTAACCAAAAATTAAGATAAGGAGCTCTAATAATAAGGTGATATGTGTCAATTCCCAACTTAAAATTCACCATTATTTTCAAATTGAAATATATTTTTATGTATTTATTTTTTTTGTTATCTAATTTCATCATATTTTCTAAAATTTTGTGCTTTTTAATTCAACATCCATTTTGATATATTTTTACAAGTTTTTAGTTTTGTAGATTTTTAGTGAGTTTTTTTATTCAAAATTTTACAACTTTAACATTTATTTCAATCAATACAATCTTGATTCGTTAAAATCATATACTTTTGAGTGAGTGTTTGACGGGAAAGAGATTGCGATGATCTTTCTATATACGGTAATAATGATGTCACGAGAAAGCTACGGAAAACCCAAACAAACACATATACGTTCGGAGTGTTGTGAAACGAATTCACTAAGCGGGTAGGGAATTGCGGGGAGAGTTGGGCTAGCAATTCATTTACTAACCATATTACTATATTTTTCGCCACAGCTGTGCACGGGTATCCGACTAGTATGTATATATATATATATATATATATATATATATATATATATACACACACACACACACACACACACACACACACACACACACACACATATATATATATATATATATATATATATATATATATATATATATATATATATATATATATATATATAGTTTTATGTTCATGTGATGTACACTCTTAAAGTAGTAAACAATAGGCACTAATGAGCTAGAGACAAGTGGAAATTTGCTATTTAAATAAATTTATATTCATTGATAAACAAATAAGGGTATTATGGACATTTGATTTCATCCTATCTTTTAGCTAAACTTTAAACCGTCATTGACTTCACATATACATAGTACTACTTCCGTCCCATATTAAGTGTCCACTTTTATAATGCACAAAGTTTTAGGAGATTTCACTAATTAAATTCTCCACCAATCAAATATTACTTTTACACACTAAACTCTCATCTTATTGGTTGAAAGGTACAAGTGAACACTTAATTTGGGACATCTAAAGATTCCATTGTTGACACTTAAAATGGGACGGAGGGAGTATTAGATAAGAAATAAAATATCTCTCTCATTGGAAAAAACACATAGCCTCCTCTAGTCTTTCATCTTTGTATGATGAAGACGAATTCCAGTATATAATGAGTCCTTATGATCTACAATTAAATATATTTATTGCAACCTTTTATTTTTATTTTATTATTATTTTTTTTTCAGTTTTCTTTTGTGGCCGGCGGTTTCAGTTTCCGATCCCGTGACTAAGTGGTCGGAATTCATTGTTGGGTTTTAAATATTTGTTACCCGAATTTTTATGCAAAAATATTTAAGACATCGATCTCACGCTTTTTATTTCTATCAAAACGGACTTAGATCTGACGTTAACGCCGCCATCACCGTTTCAATAATCAACGATCTTCATCATTTGATTTAACGCAGTTTTTTTTTCCGGAATCTCGATCTACGTTTTCCAAGGTCACGAAGATGGGTTATCAGATCAAGATCTAGTCGTTGCCTTCATGTTTATCAAATCGGGATAATTTTTTTACGATAAGTGTATGTGCATCAGTATGTGTTTTTGATTTTAGATTTGGGGAGGTCATCACTGCTGTGTGCAGTAGATAACTTTTCTGCAGTAGGTACAATATTTTTTTCAACATTTACATTTTAACCCTTCAAGATTTTGAATTGTACATAATATATCCTTGGCTATAATGCACAGCAGATAAGAACCCTGCTGTTTTACAGCAGGGATCATTAAGCCTTTAGATTTATGTATCATTAGATTATACTTATGTTATATTGGTTTTTAGATTTGTTTGCGGTTACAGATAAGAAATGGTGGTTTCGAATGATGCATATTGGTGCATGCTTTTATCCTTTTTTTTATGTTTTTTTTTTTTTTGTATTATTTTTTATTGTACATATATATTATATTATTTTATTAATATAATGTTTTCTTAAAAAAAATTGGAAGGTGATGGCATGTAAATTTGCAAAAAAAGTTTGAGTATTAGTTGGATGGTGTTTAGTTCGATAGAAATTGTGCATCGTATTATGTTAAAATTTTATTATTTTTAATTATGTAACATGACGTATTAAAATGATTGTGGTTTGTGTTTTTGATTATATTTATATCATTGTGTACATGTGTATCAGATGGTGAAGATTCCGAATAGGAAACAACTTAGTGAGTTATAAATGTATCATGAGACTAAATGTGTCAAAAAAAATTGTACTGAAAAACTTAGCGTGTCACTATAAATATCATAAAACTAAATGAGTCACTATAAATGTATCATGAAACTAAACGTGTCAAAAAAAAGTTAAAAAAGCTAGTGTGTTACTATAAATATACAAAATATTTTTTGAAGCCTAATGTATCACAAAAAAAAAAAAAAAAAAAAAAAAAAAAAAAAAAAAATTTCGTGTGTCACTATGCATATATCATAAAACTAAGAGTGTCAAAAGATTTAATTTGTCACAACAAACGTGTCACAAAAATTAGTGTGTCACTATAAACATATCAAAAAAATTTATGTGATAAACATAATGTATCACAACTAAAATTTGGTAATATGTCACTAAAATGAAAAATTTTAATGTGTTACTATTAACTATGCTATATTTGTATATAGGAAAGGAATATTTAAATGTAAAAGTAATATGAAAACAAGTCAACTACGTAGTAAATTAAAGTAACAAATTAAATGTAAAATAAGTGGCATTAATACATTTGAAAGTTTGCGATGACCATCTGATTTTTAACGTATACAAAGACCATCCATTTTTCATTTAATTACAACTATGCCATTAATCTAATTAAATTTGAATCTCATCCTAAATGATTGATCCAATGGTCCACAAGTGTGCTTATTATATTCTATTTTAAAATGTACACCACAATAACGCCACTATATATATATATATATATATATATATATATATATATATAAGGGATCCAATAAGAAAAATAATTAAAATAAGAATAGTAAGAAGTAATTCTAACCACACATTTTAATTTAGGAGGGAAAATTTGAATGAAGATGCATATATTTTTGTAGGTACATTTAGAATGTGTGGTTGTGATTACTTCTTATCCTGCTAAAACCATAAATGAACCGAAAATTGAATATTTAATTCGATTCCGCTTTGGTACGAATTCGATTCGGTTTTTTATGGTTCGGTTATTTATTTATTTATTTAACTCGAACTCTGCGCACTAACAGTCGTTTAAGAAATAAACTTTTATTTTATTTTATTTTGTTGTTGTTGTTGTTGTTGAAAATCAGTGATATTGTAACCCTCAAGGGTAATGAAATGATTGAGCCTCAATCTCCTTGAACCCTTTTTGTTCCTTTTGGGAAAAAAAAAGTCTACGATATTTACAAATGTCTCTTGTTTGGTTTAGAAGCATCTTTTGGATATCGCTTGGCAACAAACGTTTGGGTGCTTGAGTTTCTTTTTATTGTGAATCCATTCATTGTTGATGGCCACAAAGTCAAGTTTCTTTGATGCCACATTATATGTTTGACAGTTTATATAGATTAACATATTCACGCTAACATATACAAATATTGCTTCAAATTGCTTTGCTCCGGTAAGACCATGTCCTTGACAAACATGTAACATGTCTGATTTTTAGAAAACATGATAAACCTTAAAGCATGGTCTTGCATTATCAAAATTTTAGTTTCATGAATGCAACATGTACAAATTTAAGTATTATCAGGCATTGTGCTGTAGTATGTAATGCAAACTTCCATCACAAAACAATGTAGTATTATGTCTTTTTCAGTATTTTGTATTCAAAGTGTTATGAATTGAAAAAAATGTCTACATTTGGAAGTGGCACCATCGCCACAGTTGATGTTTGAAATGAAATTAGAAAATAAACGAAAACTATGCAAATTAGTTACATAATCCCCTGTATGAATCAGATGAAGAAACTAAAAATTTCTTGTAAAGAATCTACCCAGGCAACACCACCGTTGTGGAACTTGCGGTCGTTGTTGAGTAAGCTGCAGTCGGGTTGCTGTATAAGCCCGCAGCCCATCTCCTTAGTATCCTCAATAAGGTTGCTGCTTTTCTCCTCCCTCGTCCTGTTCCCATTCCCATTACTTCCCAAATAACTCTCTCGATCCCAGGAATAGCGGCCAACTCAGACACAGTTTCAGAACCACCTTTGCGACAGACATTTACAAGTGTTGCGGCAGCACTCTCTTGTGCCCTCTCTGTTCCATCTCTTAAAATCATTGCCAATTTCTTGATCACATGGAAAGTAGCCGTTAGAGCTGCTAATCCACCTTTCTTAACAACCGCCTCCAGAACGGTCACACCTTCTTCTGGCAACCCATCCATTACTTCGCTCGCCATCTCCACTACCCCGACCTCAAGTAACTTCCCCACGGTTTCCCTGTCACCTGCCAAATTCAAAATCGCCACTAATGCATCTCGTTTTGAACTAATTGGTCCGGTTTTAGCCAGCTCCATCAAACCTTTAACAACACGGGTCTTACGACCTAGCTTTTTCCGATACGCGTGAACGCCAGTAAGACTAAATATAGTGGCGGCTGCATTTCCTTTTGCCTCCCAAGTGGCCCCTGTACGTAGAACTTCAATGATGCCATTTAAAACTCCGTCTGTTTCCATTATCCTTGTCTTGTTTTCCTCGAGTATAGACAAGTTCAGGATTGTTGTAACGGCGTTAACTTGAAGGTTTGGATGCTCATTGCCTAAGAATTTGATCAGTAGAGGTAACCCGTCAGCTTCAGCAATGCAGGCACGGCTGTTTGCATCTGTTTTTGCCAAGGACCGAAGCTCATGAACAAAGCGATTCGCCATTTCTGATGATTGTGAAGCTTGCGCCTTTTGGATCAAAAATGACACCGTCATCTTTGTTGCTTCCAACAACGTTTTGTTTGTGGTAACACAATTAACTTTCTCTTTTGTCTCAGTCGATTCAAAAGGAATCCTGTGTTCTCGGCACCACATTACTATCAAGTTACGCAGAGCACAATTAGGTATCATTTCCGTGTGGTCCAGCGTCTGACCTGTTTTCGGACAAGTCGTATGTCCTGATTCAATCCATAAATTAATAGACGCCCGATCGTACGTCTGCCCCGTGGATACAACAACTGGGTCTCGCACTAAATCTAGCGATATTGGACACCTAAAATCCGCTGGTATCGTTAAATCCATCGAGCTCGACTTTTCCCGAGACCTTATTGTCCTCACCGCAGAGGATTCCCCGTACAATACACATTTCGCGTAACGTACAAGTCCAATCAAGGCCACAATATCCGCTTTGGATTTCTCATCGCTTTGATTCCGTACTTCTTCCTCCAAAATCTCGATTTCGTCGGTGCAAGTCGGGGAATCATTTAATTCTAATCTCGTAAACATCTCCTTCAATTTGGATTGTTGAGGAACAATCTGGCCCTTTATTCTATCCAGCTTTTCCAACACATCAACCTTAAGTTTAACATCCTTTTCTTCAACCAAAGGCGTAGTTTTCGAACAAAGTTTTCGCAACAAGAAAACCAATTCCTCCACATCTTTGGTTAGTTTCATTTCCTTAACAGGAAATATATCAACGAGAGTTGATAATTCAAGCGTGAGCTCATGGAATTTATTAGCAACACTTTGCTGCTGAATCAATAACCATAATTTGCTACCAAATAAGCAATCTTGAATCAAAGTTTTAATGCTTTGTAAAACTATGTATAATTCTTCAAAGCATAACACAGCTGACGCTGGAAAAGAAGAATATGTAACTTGATCAACAAGTAACAACTCCTCAAGCAGCAAAGTCAAGAGCTTAGTTTTTCGAATAATCGAATTCGAATTACGATACAAAACGAACGAAATCGGGCTTAAATTCGAGGTTTCTTTCGAACGAAGCAAAAGGGTTCGAAGCAGCCTTTCATCTGAAGATGACCTCTTCTTTTTTGGCGGCAAAGTTTCCGGTGAAACTGCCATTGATATACTAAAGATATATGAAATAAAATGAAATGAAAATATGAAAATGAAATTTGGAAAAGATTATTAGCGGTGAAATCAAAGCGTTTTGATGATGGAATCTTTGAATTTAATTTGGAAATTATTGTACTTGTTGTTGGGAATAGCTGTTGTTATTCTTTTTTAGCTAACTTTTTTTTTTTATTCGTATAATCAATAAATTTTATAATATGGGTCACCTCAGCTGGAAACGGGTGTTTGACGGAGTAATTTAATGCGTATTATTAGTTTCTGATAGCATATTTTATTTTGTATAAAAACTATTACTCCTTCTGTCTTAAAATTATACTTCATATTTTTTGAATGATCTTTTAAAATAATTGTTTATTTTTTTCCAAAGTAAAAACTAAAGAATATATTAAATGATTATATTTTTTTTGAGTGATTAAGATTTTTAATGGTCTCATTTTTATTAAATTGTGTGATCTCTATTATTATAATAAGCTTAAGACCGAGGGAGTAGTATTCTTTAAAAGAAGATGAGGTGGTTGAGAAGTTGAATTTGGAAAATTGGGGTGGGTACACCAAACAAAATACAAAGAAAAAACAAAGGTTTACGATCATGGTGTTGTTAGGGTGATGGTTTTGACAGCCGTCAGCCGCCTGCAGCTGAACAAGTATTTACGACTTTTTTCGTGTGTTTTTTAATTTTTTTATATATATATTTGTTACTATTTCAATCGGTGCCTATTTGACCGAGGCAAGTTGCCACTTTTACGAATATGGATTTAGTCATGTTGTTATTATTCCACTTTTACGAATATGGATTTAGTCATGCTGTTATTATTATTATTATTATTATTATTATTATTATTATTATTATTATTATGGTAAAACATTTAACTTGTTAAGTGTGCCATTAAAAGAGTAGTACCGGATGGGTGACCATCCGGGAAGTCCTCTTTGATCACAGGGTCTGTTGATACTAGGCTTTCAAAGTCCTTCAATGAAGGTTTTAACCCACTAGGGTTCGAATCTGGAGAAGGCAGGGTTTACTTCAAATTAAGTGTCGTGCCTTCGGGCGGCTTAAGTTGAAGGTTTTCCCCCTACCGGGTTTCGAATTGGTCAAGGATTTCTCCGAAAGAACCGTTCCAAAAAAAAAAAAAAAAATTTATTATTATTATTATTATTAGAGTAAATTGCAAGAATCGTCCTTGTGGTTTGCCTAGATACAATTTTCGTCCTTGACCTTTCATAAGTGTGCACGACCTCCTTGTGAGGATAACTTTGGTCCGTTTTGGTCCCTACTTTTAACCATCATTGAGTGAATTCCGCTATCAGTTATACGTTAGCCTTTTGGCCAACGATCGTTGCAGCATTAATCCTTTAAATTAATGACAGTCTATAATTTAAATTTCGGTTTATATAAAGGCTTTCGTTTTTTTATATACATTTTTATAAAAACATATACGTTTTTATATAAATTTTTATATGCTTTTATATACGTTTTGCACACGTTTTTATATACTTTTTAAACGTTATTATATGCGTATTTATTAAAACATATACGTTATTATATAACTTTACATATATGTTTTTATATATGTTCTTATATATACTTTTTGTACGTTTTAGTATATGCTTTTATATATGTTTTGTATATATTTTTAATTACATTTTTATACACGTTCTTATATACGTTGTTTTTGTATACATATACAAAAATGTATATAAAAATGGACACAAAAATGTATATAAAAACATATATAAAAATGTATATAAAAATGTATTTAAAAACGTATACAAAAAGTATAAAAAGTATATAAGAACGTGTATAAAAATATATATAATAGCGTCTATGTTTTTATAAATACGTATATAAAAACGTATACTAAAACATATATAAAAACGTATATAAGGTGTACAAGAACATATATAAAAATATAAAAAGTATATATGAATATATACAAAAACGTATATAGAACTTGTATTAAAACGTATATAAAAGCGTATAAAAACTTATATAAAAACGTATATGTTTTATAAAAAATCAAAAAACTTTAAATATACCTAAAAATCATAAACAATCGTTTGTTTAAAGGATGAACGCTGATGAGTGTGTAAATACTCATTATTTTTAGTCAAATTTGAACTGTAAAAACGTTAAAAACACTAAAAAACGCATCAAAATACGGAAAATATCCCAAAGGTCGTGTTTTATATGTTTCAGATGCAAAATGATTGAAAACAAACGAAAAACGAACTAACTTTGCATAATTAGCAGTTTCAATCCCCCAACTTTCAAAACTTGTCAAAATAAGTCCCTACGCATTTATTCTGAAAGAAAAGTCAACCCAAGTCTTTAAAAATTAAAAGTAATCAAAAATGATCTTTTGGTGAAAAGTTTTCAAAAGTGTACAAGTTTGGCCCTGGAATTTCACATTTGGCAAAAGTGGTCCCTATACTTTCAGAGATTGTTAGAAATAGCCCCTGGAGAGTTTTTTCAACAAAAGTCCACCATGAATCATGTGAAGACATTCTTGGTCCAATGATTGCAAGTTTCTCGATTTGGCAAAATTGATCCCTCAAGTTTTAAATTTGGCAAATGTGGCCCCCGGATATTTCAAGTTGGAAAATAAACTTCAATGGTCCTTATGGAATTACAATTTGGCAACAATTGTCCCTTGGATCATATTATGGAACTTGGCAGATCTGGTCCCTTGGTTTTCATAAATTGCAAACATGGTCCTTGTGTTAAAAATCAAAACAAACGGACCTATATTTGTATGTAACCCATCCAATCCCATACCCTTTTAAATCAAACCCACTAGGCCCAAAAATCCCACCAAGCCTAACCAAAACCATTTTTACGTTTTAATAATAAAACATATACCCCTCCCCTTGGTTTGACCTGGTCAAACGATTACCCTCTTCATCCCCTTCCTCCCCTCTTTACCCAACGTACCTCCTTCCCCCTCCTCCACCTTTAATCCTGCAACACGCAAACATCCTCCCAAGATCTCAAAAGCAATTCCCACTATATCCTCTCTCCAATAAGTCTCTCACAAATCGTACCAACCCACTCCACGCTGGGAATCCCCACAACCCACGAGTTCATCTACGGCTGTAAACAAATGAAGTGGTTTTGATAAAGGGTTGAGATTGAAGCCAAGAAAGCACAAAGGACTCACAATGCTTTTCTGTCTCAGTAAACAAGCACACGAAGATGAAGACAAAAAGAGAAGAAATCAAGAAACCCTAGTTAGTTTTTTTTAGTATAAATAAAACATGTGTAAGCCATTGAAGGCAGTCAAGTAATTAGGGTTTTCAGTCAGTCATTAAGTAGTTTTTTTTAGTTTCAAGTTTTCAGTAGCTTTAGTTTTTAAAGTCTTGTGTACCCTTTTAAAAATTCAATGAAAGTTGTTAATTTTTGTTCACTGTTGCTCATTTACTCTTAACTTAGCTTAATTTATGCTTCTACTTTAAGTTTAAGTTCTAATGTACTCTTTAACTTCAGAATTTTCTAACAGCTCCCTTTGAAGGGGTGTTTGGATGTAGGTTTTACAACAAGAAAAATTTACGAGTTGCAAGTTTTGTGCCAAAAATCTAATTTCATTCAGCTTTGAATTAAGATTATTCACAATTTTTAAGCAAGTGCAAGTTGTTTTGTCAAGTTTTGTAGGATTCAAGTAGATTCCCTAAATTTCGTAGCTCAAAAACTGTTTTCACAACCTATTTGACCAATCTTTGAAAAGTCATGGTTAAGCCTAGTTTTCGAGTTCAATTTAAGTCATAAAAAGTGTCTTTGATTTGTGTCAACATATTTGAGTCCTTGTGTTAAACAGGTTTGTGCCTCAAAACCCAAAACAGCCCCACACCTCACTTTCATAAGCTACAATAGGTATTGGTGTTAGATTTTTTTTATATATAGCTTATAGGTGGATCTTATTATCTTTGAGTTTAATTAAGTAACTATAGTTCATTTTACAAGGTCGAACTTTGCTAATTCATGTCTGCAAATCAGCTCACTATGAGCAGGCCTGCAAATTTTTGTTCAAACAGCACCTCAAAGGGCTAATTTTAATTTACTCACTTGTGAGACTTATGACATGAAACTTGGTTTACAACTAACCTTCTAGCTTATCTTCATATTATTATTTTTTATTTTGTTTTTACATTTTTTTTACAGCTCGTGCATGCCACCAAAGTAACCCCGTTGGCCATCCTTGCTGCTGCAAACAGACCTCCCCAAACCAGCAGCCTTGAGCATTTTTTAATGTAACTTAGCTTTCTTTCATTGCTCATTTATTATTCATATATGTTTATTAGGATCCCCTAAGTTTCCTGTGCTTGTTCCCTCCTAGCCAAGCTTATTTGGTTGCTTAATTTTGGCTTAAAATCAACCCGTGTGGCCTGCACATTAGACAGTCCAAATACCTTCTTTGGACCAACTTATAGATTAGTTAAGCGTAGGATTTGAGCATTAGCTTTGGTTTTGTAGGGAGTCGGTAGTGTAGGTTTCATGAATCTGAGTTTAATTTAGACACTGGTGCTTATTCACTAGTTTAATTTGAGCCACCATAGTTACCTTTCTGAATTTGCTAGATACTGCTTGTTCATGCTTTGATTATTGATATGATTTTAAAAGTTTTGGAGTTTGTGTTCGCTTACGTTTGTGTTTGGCTGTGATCATTGGGCATGTTTAGTTTCAATTCTTTTGAACCCCTTGTGGTATAAGACAATCACTGTGGGTATTTTGCGTTTGTTTAAACTAGGTTTTGGCTCTTCAAAAATCGTAGCTTTGTTAGTATTGTGTCTTGTTGTTGTTAAATGGTTTGGCAAAAAGAAAATAAAAAAAAATGTTTCAAAAAAATGGGGTTGAGACAGATTCGAACCAGGGACCTCACAGTACCACCCAACAGATAACATAAGACCTTCACCTATCTGTGCTACCTAGTGTTTTTGTTAAAGTTATCCTTAGCTAGTTATTTAATGTACCTTGTCTGTTTATGCTTATTAACTTCTCAGCTTTTCATTTGCGTATTTTTGGCTTATTTTGAACTGTGTCCCCCCTTTTTTATATTTTTCTTAAGTTTGTAATTGCTTTAGGTATTTTCCAGAAAAAAAATCAAAATTATTAAAATAGGTTTAATATTTTTAGTGATTTAATTTAGATTAAATAGAATTTAATTCGTAATAAATAGGATTTTTATTGAAAAATTATTTTTTTTTCTAAAATTTTCTTTTGTCATTTAGTGCGTAAGAAAATTATTTGGATAACCGTAGGACTCTTGTAGCTCAAAATTTACGTTTTAACTTGCGCACTCGCGTTTTATTAAATTAACCTTTACGTTTTTAATTTAGCTTACGTTTTAGGATTCCCGATACCTAATTTTGATTCCCGTAGCGTTTTAGGACTTCCCTAGTTTGCCAATTGCCTTTTGTTTCCCCTTAGGTCATCTTATTTTCATTTTCGTTCGTTAAATCTTAATTTTCGTTAATTTGACGTATCACAAGCCAAATAACCTTTCTCAACCAAACATTCAAGGTTTTAATCTCGATCTTTTGACAAAACTTTCTATTCACACCTCGTTGGGGTACGACCCGGGAAATCACTTCCCGGTCTCACAATTTAATATCACTTTCACGAGTTTGCGAGATAATCTTTTTACTAAAAGGGTTACTCGTATTTCTTCACGTCTATTTGTCTCACGATAATATAGATCTCACGTTTGTTGATATATTGATAAATTGTTTTTGCACACACCGAAACACAACGAATCATATGGCGCCGCTGCCGGGAGGCTGTGTGTCAAAAGTCTCAATAAGGTTTAGACGATTAGTCTTGTAGAACCTTCGCAAGAAGTTACGCTTTCATAAAACTTATAAAAAACTAAAAATATTTTTCTTTTGTTTCTATATATGTATTATATCTATAAAAGATAAGAAAAACACAAAAAGATTTTCCCGTTTCTTTATTTAATAATAACAACATTAAAATCTTACCACCGCAAACCAAGGCAGAACACCTACCAACTGGGGGTGTGACCATAATTAGTTCCCAAACCAAAGATCAAAACTTGCCATTGTATCACTTGCATTTTGGAAAACTTTTAATCGATAAGCTTACACTAAGAGGAGTCGAAACGGTATAGGTCGATCCAACGAACTTCGCCCTAGTGAGAAATCCATTATTTTCTCCCGCTCCTTGTACGTTTATCCTTAAAGGTCAACCTTGCGTTCTTGATTATTGGTTTAAGTTCCCTTGTCATTAAAGTGGTATTGTTTTAATTGAGATTTTTTGTGGTGCATGCGCACTCGTTCGTGTACGTCAACAAGTCCTTTGCAATCGCTTAACAACATTCCAAGAAGAAGGCGTAATCGATGACGTACCAATCCAATAGTCGAACCCGAGATTCGTACTATTCCTATCATGGCTACTGAGCCCACTATGAATGAGCTTCTCCAAGCACCCATCGAGGGTTACAGAGATGCTATCGTTGTTCCAGCCATCGTGGCTGACAACTTTGAGCTTAATACGGGGTTGATAAACCTAGTCACCTCGCGTTAATTCTATGGTTTTGAAAGGGACGATCCTCATGATCACATTCGATGGTTTAAAAAAATCACGTCCACCATCAAATGCAAAAATATCCCTGAAGAGGCGATCAAACTCCTTCTCTTCCCGTTTTCCCTCGATGGGGCTGCCAAGAATTGGCTTGACAAACAACCTCCTCGATCGATTGAAACATGGGAAGATTTGGTTAAGAAGTTTGTGAACGAATTCTTCCATCCTTCCAAAACCACGGCCCTCAATGCACCTGATCGTTGTAGTATAGTATAGTGACAACTGACAAGTACCGGGGGATTGATCGTTCAGCTTAGGAATAATGTCGCTCGGATTAGAAAACCTAATTACTAGTTCTAGAGGTGAGGGATGATTATTTTTTGTCTTTTTATATTTTTATGAAAGCAAGTAAAATCTCGGGTTTTGGAAGAGTGGGCGGAATTAGTTGCTATTCAACTAACCCAAAACTAAGATATAATCAAAATAAAATACTAAAAATGAAAATAAACTAAATTATACTAAGGTTGTGAGCAGTAATTGGAGAAATTGTGTTTACTTAGACTTCACTACTCCCTAGATATCTTTTACACGTTAATTACTTGTTATAATTGTATGGATGACGGATTGTATTCCTTAATACCATTCATGGGGTGGCATACATAACTCCCCAATTCTATGAGCTCTTATCTCCTCCTACACCATGACCCAGCACAACTATAGGGATTATAAACAGTGGCTCATGCATTAAATACAACCAATAAAGACCTAGTATGCCTCGGTTCATGTTTCTTAAGACGTTCAAGCATGTTACCATTTGGAGATCTGCCAGTTTTTTTAAGCCTAACATATAAATCATTCATCCACAACAAGAATAAACAAGTAATCAACACATAATCAATATCTAGGTTTCATTAGATCTAAGCAAACACAAAGGAGATCTAGCCTAGCATAATGGAATTGAGACAAGAACAAGATATAGACAACCAACACATAGACATATTGATTGAATTAGAAGAACACTTATCTCAATTACAATGCAAGGTATCAAGGGTTTGGAACCCTTGAAAAACCTGTAAAAGATGCACCAAATTCGTCTTTAGGGTTTCACCAAAACTTCTCTCTTTTAATGTAAAAACTAGAAAACTATATATAGGAAAACTGGGCTGACGGCGTCAAGACAACCATGTGACGCCGTCATCTCGCCACCAAATACTTCCTCGGACGGCTTTGATCTACTTATGATGGCCTGTGTGACGCCGTCATCTACCACGGTATTTTATTCTTGGCACTTTGACGCCGTCATGATGACTTTTGACGCCGTCATCAACTACGGTATTTTATTTATGATGTTTGACGCCGTCAGGGTGTAACTCTTGACGCCGTCACCTAGTGTTTCCAGCATGGAAAATTGATACTTTGCCGTTTTCTTCACTTTTATGCTCCAAAAACGTCCAAAATGGCTTCTTTTCCAGAATTCACTCTCCAAGTACCTAAAATCACAAAAGGAACGATTTAGGGCAATATTTGATCAAATAAAGTCGGATTCGGGCTTAAATGACCCCCTAAAAACGGATCATTTTTTGCCTCATCATATACCCTTACACTTGAGATTTGCTTGTCCTCAAGCAAATGCGCTTTTATTCTACTCAAAAGACAAGTTAGGGGTTATTTAACACTAATATAAAAGTAATTACAACAAATAATCATTCCACTAAAGACCAATAGACAAGCACGGAGGTCATACACAAGCACCTCACAAATAGTGTTTAGATACTCACATCTCTCGGGTGTAATAAAGTAATATAACATTATGAAAATGGAAGATATCTCTCACTACCTGTCATAGCAAAATAGATTACCATAGGCTTGGGAAAGGATCAAACCTCCACCACATGGCGTAAGCACCTAGGATAAACTATCAAAGAGGTCTTTTAAAGGGTTGTAACGTTAGGTATAGGGATATGAATTACACGGTTTTATTGGATAAAGGAAGTTTTACTGGTGACGAGTTAACAATCTTGGTTAATTACATGTACAAGGTGGCGTTGCTAAGCCAAGACTAGACTCGACTTAAGCTAACAAATGAAAAATAACAAAAATATAAAATGAACATAGAATAAAAAGGGATGGTAGTCCGTATGTTTTTTATTTATTTATTTTTTTTTTATTATATTTTTTTTTTGCATACACTCTTACCCTACCATCCAAAATAATACATCATAGGGGATTGAGCATTCCCCTTACACTTGAATCTTTACATACTTTACATTTAACTAATCTAATGACTCGAATTAAGAAAATCAAAACACTTGGAGCACTTTTAAGATTAAC
>JARVZY010007996.1:0-20850 GCA_030686995.1 Artemisia argyi | reverse complement strand
TAAAGACTCTTCTTATATCTGCACACACCCTTGCCATTTCACTGGTCAAGAATGCTGTCACAGGAGAAAAATCAGGGACAACCATAGCTAGAGGAGTTGGTGTTTCCTCAGCTTCAGTGGTTTCTTCTGAAGTGGTAGGAGATGGACATACTTCTGAAGGACCTTCACCTAGGTAGTAGTAGGATCTTTGGATTTGAGGTATATCAAAGGTGGAGTCTGATGAATCAAATGAAAGTTCAATAACTTTGGGGGATGGCTTCATGATTTAAATGAGAGAAAGAATTTGGGATATGTAGTTTGTGGAAAGTTAAGTTGCTTATGACCTGAAGACTTCTTTATAAAGACTTGATTTGGGTATCATGTGAGTTAATGCAAGTAAATGGGAGGTAGTTGAGTCAGTAACAATTACTAATTGTGCAAGTTGTCCACTTAAGTGGATTCTTCGGATGAAAGTCAATGAGTTTGACCACATGTTGATGATGCTATCTACTTTGTTGTTATGTGAGTTTCTCCTGATAGCTTATTCAAGTTCAATTTGTTCAGGGGAATGCTAATTTATCAGAAGGATTAAAATTAGTAGAGGTTAACAAGGCAACTCTTTATTGATTCTTCTGGAGTACATTACAAGACAAGGAAAGTTAAAGATTAACAACAAATTCCTATTCTACTTTGCCTTTGCCTTTGCCTTCCATAGTCTTCTCCTTGCCTTTGTTGTTGATGTTGAAGACTCCTTTCCACTGAGGACAGGGCAAACTGATGCGTGGGAATCGCAACAGGCTTTACCTCTTGAGGGATCTCGAGAAGCTTACAACCCCCACCAGGCAGTGTACCTGATCGTTGTAGTATAGTATAGTGACAAGTACCGGGGGATTGATCGTTCAGCTTAGGAATAGTGTCGCTAGGATTAGAAAGCCTAAATACTAGTTCTAAAGGTGAGGGATGATTATTTTTGTGTTTTTATATTTTATGGAAAGCAAGTTAAAATCTCGGGTTTGAAGGATTTGGGCGGAATTAGTTGCTATTCAACTAACCCAATACTAAGATGCAATCAAAATAAAATACTAAAAATGAAAATAACTAAATTAAACTAAGGTTGTGAGCAGTAATTGGAGAAAATGTGTTTACTTAGATTTCAATACTCCCTAGATATCTTTTACACGTTAATTACTTGTTATAATTGCATGGATGACGGATTGTATTCCTTAATACCATTCATGGGGTGGCACACATAACTCCCCAATTCTATGAGCTCTTATCTCCTCCTACATCATGCCCAGCACAACTATAGGGATTATAAACAGTGGCTCATGCATTAAATACAACCAATAAAGACCTAGTGCGCGTTGGTTCATGTTTCTTAAGACGTTCAAGCATGTTACCAATTGGAGATCTGCCAGTTTTCTTAAGCCTAACATATAAATCATTCATCCAAGATAAGAATAAACAAGTAATCAACACATAATCAATATCTAGGTTTCATTAGATCTAAGCAAACACAAGATAGATTTAGCCTAGCATGATAGAATTAAGACAAGAACAAGATATAGACAACCAACACATAGACATATTGATTGAATTAGAAGAACACTTATCTTGATTAATCATGTAAGGTATCAAGGGGTTGGAACCCTTGAAAAACCTGTAAAGTTACACCAAAATCGTACTTAGGGTTTCTCCCAAAACTTCTCTTTTAAATGTGAAAAATTAGAAAACTATATATAGAAAAATAGGTTTGACGACGTCAAGACAAACAATGTGACGCCGTCACCTCGCCGCCAAAACTCTTCTCGGACTGCCTAGATCTACTTCTGACGCCGTCAAGACTTGTACACTTCCAGGCCGTCATGACTCTTTTACTCTTGACGCCCTTCCTACGTGACGCCGTCAAATCTGTTCTGGGTCGTCATGGAAATTCATGAAATTTGCTCTTGACGCCGTCAAGGTTTTGCTCTTGACTCCGTCATGCACTGTTCCCAGCATGGAAAATTAAGACTTTGGCGTTTTCTTCACTTTTATGCTCCAAAAACGTCCGAATTGCTTCCTTTTCCAGATTTCACTCCCAAGGTACCTAAAATCACAAAAGAAACGATTTAGGGCAATATTTGATCAAATAAATTCGGATTCGGGCTTAAATGACCCCCTAAAAGTGGTTCATTTTTCGCCTCATCATATACCCTTACACTTGAGATTTGCTTGTCCTCAAGCAAATGCGCTTTTATTCTAGTCAAAATACAAGTTAGGGGTCATTTAACACTAATATAAAAGTAATTACAACAAATAATCGTTCCACTAAAGACCAATAGACAAGCACGGAGGTCATACACAAGCACCTCACAAATAGTGTTTAGATACTCACATCTCTCGGGTGTAATAAAGTGATATAACATTATGGAAATGGAAGATATCTCTCACTACCTGTCATAGCAAAATAGATTACCATATGCTTGGGAAAGGATCAAACCTCCACCATATGGCGTAAGCACCTAGGATAAACTATCAAAGAGGTCTTTTAAAGGGTTGTAACGTTAGGTGTAGGGATATGAAATACACGGTTTTGTTGGATAAAGGAAGTTTTACTGGTGGCGAGTTAACAATCTTGGTCAATTACATGTACAATATGGCGTTGCTAAGCCAGGACTAGACTCGACTTAAGCTAATAAATGAAAAATAACAAAAACACAAAATGAACATAGAATAAAAAGGGATGGTAGTCCGTATGTTTTTCTCTCTTTTTTTTTTTTTATTTTTTTTATTTTTTTCGATTTTTTTTTTTTTTTTTTTTTTTTTTTTTTTTTTTTTTTTTTTTTTTGCATACACTTTTACCCTACCATCCAAAATAATACATCATAGGGAATGGACATTCCCCTTACACTTGAATCTTTACATACTTTACAATTAACTAATCTAATGACTCGAATTAAGAAAATTAAAACACTTGTAGCACTTTTAAGATTAACGTACATATGGGGGTAATAATATGATGTTCTTCCCCATTACTCCATAAATAAGTACTTACCCATGAGTCCCAATCGTCCCAAAACAATATGTACAAGGATATGACTCGAATTAGCAACCATGCAATCAATTAGAAAGTTAACTTAGGGTTTAACAAATAACAATAATGCACTAAAAATGAGCGCATACACGGAAGGCTAAGGCGATTTGGTTGTACATTTAAGTGGGGTGTAACAAATTCTTCCTTTAAGTAAAATGCTTAAAGTTAGAAACGAAAAGATAGGCTCGGAGGGTTGTACTAGGGGTTTCGTGTACTTAAAATGAGTACAACGCTAAGGGTGTGGGAAAAATTAGTTGACTTAGCTAGTCAAGTAATATGACTTAAATGGTCAAGTAATTATGATACGGGTTTAACACAAGGGTGATCCTAATGCCTCTTATCATGTAGTAAATCCTACCACACGAATGTAGTCTCACTAGCGGTCTCGGAATGCATCACTAACGCAAGTTCTAGAATCTAAATGCTACCAGTACACTCATAAGCACTAATAGTAAATGCTTTTTCTATCAAATCTAAAGGCGAACCTCACATATTTGGGTGGAAATTTTTTTTGAATATACGGTTATGTGCTAGTCATACAATCTCCTATCCATGAGACGCTTGCTATGGCTAAAGTTTCACTCCTAAATGTTGTAAAAAATTTTAAATTTGGCGCTAAAATTACACTAACAAGTATTTCTCATAGTTTTATTACACATCTACCATTAAATAAAACAAACTCAAGCGAAAGTGCATATGTAAGGTATCATCTTTTTACCCTCCCCTTACACTTAAGATGAACATTGTCCCCAATGTTCAAGTAAAGAATGTAAAAGTGAAAAAATAAAAAGAATGAAATCAAATACTCCCCTGATTCGCTCGGTATGGATAATAGGATGGCCAGGTTAAATCTTCCTCCAAGAAAATGAACAATCAAAGCTTCCCATTCAGAAATATAAATCATCTTCTTGTCCAATATAACATGTTAAACCTGACAAAATAGACAAGGCAACCTCGCGTAAAATCGGCGGCATCCTATATAAGTTACTAAATCCTAGAAAACAAGATAAGATATAATGCTTGTGGAATGAAGTTTGCAGATCTCCTGGAGATTATAAAACTTAATAATTCACAAAAACCATAAGACTCCGTTAGAAAAACAAAACCGGTAAAATTTCCAGATTTTTACTCCTGACGCCGTCAAGAGTAAACTCCTGACGCCGTCAGAATGGACCTGCAGAAATTCTTATGTTAAGTTTCTGGAAAATTTCTTGAAAAACTTGGTTCTACTTCCTGGAAAATCCTGCAAAACTTCATTATGACTCAATACAAGCATTTGACTCTAACAAGTACTAATATACATGTTCATTTAATATTGTGGAGAATCATGATCGGTTTGTTTCTTAATAACATATTTGGGGTTTCCCCTTACACTTATCTTTTGCAAAAATACTTTTATGTTGGAGTTAAGACAAGGCCAAACAACATAGTAAAGTATTTCCGCTATTTAATTTTGAAACATGATCTACCAACAAAAAAAAATGAAACATGCATACGGAAGCAAATCACAAACAAACAAATAAAATCACAAAAAACATGGGTTGCCTCCCAAGAAGCATTTTTCTTTATTTACGAGTCTTGTAGCTAGACTCAAGGCCATGGGTTACTACGTAATCTCATCGTTGGTTCCACTCTTTGATTGTAAGTATTCTTTGTGGAAACCAATCACCTTTTTCTCAATCGCCCCCATAATCCTTTGGGCCAATTCCTTATCGACTTTATACCTTGGTCCTAGGGCCAAGCAATCTTTATAAAAAAGACTCCTCTTTTCCCATACATAATCTAAGCCCTTTTTCTTATCCTCTTCATCGATGTTCTCAAAAGCACCAATGTTATCCTTATCAAATCGGGATATAAAGCGAAACTCTTTCATTCTATTAGGCATCCTATAAGTGATACTATCGGTGTTACTTGCAAATCGGATTGTCCCTTCTATCTCATCATATTCTAATTTTGACTCCTCAACAAACGGTTTGCCAAACACAACATTGGATAATCGACAATCAATAACATTAGCAAGATCTTCCACAATCATAAAGTCGGTGACAAAAGTGAAATTACCAACAAAGACATGTAGACCTTTAACTCTCCCGACAAAGTTACAAACTCCACCGGGGTTTTTGGGGTCTCTTCTAGGTTCAAGTCTTGTTTTCACAATATCATTATAAACGTTTGAGGACATAATGTTGATTGGGGATTTAAAATCAATGTAAGAATTTTCAATATGTTTATACCCAATCATACATGGTATCTTAGCATTCTTAGTGTCGCCTCTCTTTATCTTAGGTTCGATTACAGTAAAAGGAGATCGCGGGTTATCAATAAGATTATTATAGTACGTGATCTCCTCTTTCGTGGGGTATAGATTGAAATAATCATCTAGTTTTGGATCTATCTCCCCTTCCTCAAGTTCCTCACCAACATCCTCTAAATCATTAGTTCCTAGGTCCTCATTTGAATACAAGACAGTCGCTAGGTCACTAAATGCCTGATCGAGCTCAATTTTGACAAACCTGTTGAGCTCCCTAAGTTCCCTAA
This sequence comes from Artemisia argyi, assembly GCA_030686995.1. NCBI lineage: Eukaryota > Viridiplantae > Streptophyta > Magnoliopsida > Asterales > Asteraceae > Artemisia > Artemisia argyi. The sequence continues at coordinate 15,257 of JARVZY010007996.1, read as the reverse complement.
TCTCATTCTCAATCTGTTCACGCAACAACGCCACTTCTCTAGGGGAAAGGGGTGGATTCGCGTTTTCCATAATGGTCAACGGAATAGTCAATGAATTTAATTTACTAACAAAAACACAAAGAAATGAGATAGACTAAAGAAGACCTAAAAATAAAAATAAAATCTTACTAGAAAGGAATCTAGCAAGTAGACCTAATAAAAAGAAATTCTAACCTAGACAATAACTATTCCCCAGGCTGCAGCGCCAAAAACTTGATGCGTGGGAATCGCAACAGGCTTTACCTCTCGAGGGATCTCGAGAAGCTTACAACCCCCACCAGGCAGTGTACCTGATCGTTGTAGTATAGTATAGTGACAAGTACCGGGGGATTGATCGTTCAGCTTAGGAATAGTGTCGCTAGGATTAGAAAGTCTAAATACTAATTCTAAAGGTGAGGGATGATTATTTTTGTGTTTTTATATTTTATGGAAAGCAAGTTAAAATCTCGGGTTTGAAGGATTTGGGCGGAATTAGTTGCTATTCAACTAACCCAATACTAAGATGCAATCAAAATAAAATACTAAAAATGAAAATAACTAAATTAAACTAAGGTTGTGAGCAGTAATTGGAGAAAATGTGTTTACTTAGATTTCACTACTCCCTAGATATCTTTTACACGTTAATTACTTGTTATAATTGCATGGATGACGGATTGTATTCCTTAATACCATTCATGGGGTGGCACACATAACTCCCCAATTCTATGAGCTCTTATCTCCTCCTACACCATGCCCAGCACAACTATAGGGATTATAAACAGTGGCTCATGCATTAAATACAACCAATAAAGACCTAGTGCGCGTTGGTTCATGTTTCTTAAGACGTTCAAGCATGTTACCAATTGGAGATCTGCCAGTTTTCTTAAGCCTAACATATAAATCATTCATCCAAGACAAGAATAAACAAGTAATCAACACATAATCAATATCTAGGTTTCATTAGATCTAAGCAAACACAAGATAGATTTAGCCTAGCATGATAGAATTAAGACAAGAACAAGATATAGACAACCAACACATAGACATATTGATTGAATTAGAAGAACACTTATCTTGATTAATCATGCAAGGTATCAAGGGGTTGGAACCCTTGAAAAACCTGTAAAGTTACACCAAAATCGTACTTAGGGTTTCTCCCAAAACTTCTCTTTTAAATGTGAAAAATTAGAAAACTATATATAGAAAAATAGGTTTGACGGCGTCAAGACAAACAATGTGACGCCGTCACCTCGCCGCCAAAACTCTTCTCGGACTGTCTAGATCTACTTCTGACGCCGTCAAGACTTGTGCACTTCCAGGCCGTCATGACTCTTTTACTCTTGACGCCCTTCCTACGTGACGCCGTCAAATCTGTTCTGGGTCGTCATGGAAATTCATGAAATTTGCTCTTGACGCCGTCAAGGTTTTGCTCTTGACGCCGTCATGCATTGTTCCCAGCATGGAAAATTAAGACTTTGGCGTTTTCTTCACTTTTATGCTCCAAAAACATCTGAATTGCTTCCTTTTCCAGATTTCACTCCCAAGGTACCTAAAATCACAAAAGGAACGATTTAGGGCAATATTTGATCAAATAAATTCGGATTCGGGCTTAAATGACCCCCTAAAAGTGGTTCATTTTTCGCCTCATCACAAACCTAACACAACCTTCCTGGTCTTTGACAATGGGGGATTCACTTTTCTCTTTCTTGGACGAGAGGACTGAGGCTTCTCAGAGATTTTAGGGTTGTAAAGTGCATCATTATCATCATATGCTTCATCAGAAGAAGTGAAGCTGAAGGGAAACTCCTCAGGATTGGGAACTCTGTTTGCCCTCTCCAACTCATTCCACTTTCTCTCCATCTCTCTTTGGTACACAGGATCATCAATTTCAGAGGGAAACGGTGGAAGATCTTCAGATGATGAGGAACTTGGTGCAGGAACATCATGTGTCCTCTTCTTGGCTTGTTCCTTGGTAAGACCACGAGGAGGTGTTGGAATGTTGAATGGTGGTGGAGATGTTAGTGAATCAGACGTATCAGAGGAGTCAGAAGAAAGGTTGATGATATGTTGATTGGATGCCATGGATGTATTGTTGGCTGTAGGTATTATTTTTAGGGATTTGATTTCAATGGAGAGATTTGGGGATAATTAGCCTTTATTTATAAGATCACCAAACCGCGTGTCTTTATTACCATTAATGTGAGGTAGTTTGGAGATAATTAAGGGTTCATTGAAATTTGACTTAAGAGATCTTTTTCAAAGATATTTGGTTTCCGCTGAAGGATAGATTCTGCCGATGGATTCTGCGGAAGGTTCTATTGAATGAATGGTTGACCGTAGTCAATGTTTGACTATTTTCTGCGGATTGACCAATTGGTTTAAGTCGTTGGACTTGGTTACTTCGTATGAGTCAGTTTAATTGGGATTTGTTTAAGTTGATTATTGGTCAAAGATTTATTTCCAATAATTCATACCTGTTTCATTCCACGATTGGTAACTTCCTTAATTTACCAAGACGTGCATATCCCACTCCCAAATTAACTGATTCCCTCTCACTATATAATTTCAAAAACCATTTCCACATTCTTTAGAACTCCCAACTCTAATTTCTTATTCAATCCATGGCTGCACTACTTTTTAAAGGCGATCACAACAAACATGCTTTTCTTGGTCGTGGTAAGGGTGATGAAGATTTACTGGAGAACATAGACCCTTACTTCCTGCTATGTTGCCAAATGGCAATGCTCCTGATGGTGTAGCTGCTAATGCCCCTGTGGGCAATCCCCCTGATGGAGTGGCTGCTGATGCAGCTGATGGTGTTCAGGATACCTCTGATGCTCATGCACTTGGGGATTCTCCTGATTGGACTAATGTTGCTCCTGATGCAAGTGCATCAGTTGCTCCTGATGTTTAGCCACCACCCTCTCCTAGGTCACCCACACCTGTACCTTCACCTATGGATACTACTTCTCCTGAGCAAATGCTCAATGAGAATTTAGACCCTGACCAACCTGTACCCTCTCCTCAATTTACAAGACTTTCAACACCTAGTCCTTTGAGACCTCACTATGAGGATGATGTAGATATAGATTTAGCTTATTCTACTCCTAGGACCACTGCTGCTCCCAATACCACAGATATCCCTGTTGGTGGAGCTGAAGGTCCAGTTACTCTTACATCTGTATCTGCTTTGTTGAACAGTTATGTGACTAAGGTGGACAAATTGGAGCAGGATCTGCATTTCACCAAAAAGAATCTTAGTCAAGCAGTTCTTACTCTCATTGGAAAAGTCAAAAAGCTGGAAACTAAGCTCAAAGCTGGGAAGAGGAAAGGTGTTGTGTATGAATCAAATGAGGAATCTTCAAAAGCATCTGACAAAATTGATTTAGAAGGACTTGAACTTTTGGCTGCAACTACTTTGGATAGTGTTCAGAAGAAGACTGCTGATCCTAGGCTTGAACCATCAAGGCCTGAACCATCAAGGCCTGTACCATCAAGGCCTGAACCATCAAGGCCTGTACCATCAAGGCCTGAACCATCAAGGAATGCACCATCTAGGCCTGAAGATTCCACTCATTCTGCTGAACCCAGTGATCCAAAAGATACAAGAGTTACTTATGTCAGGAGAAAGCACTCTGCTGCTAAAACTATTGCTGAGGCTTCAAGGAAGGAATCTTTTCCTGATCCTTTACCAGAAGTGGACATTCCTAACACTTCAGCAGATATACATGTGGATTCTCCTGATGCTTCTTATGTCCAGCCATCTGTTCCTCCTGAGTTTAATTCTTATAAGGTGGATAAAGGCAAGTCTCTCTTGGTGGATCAGAGTTCTCCTCCAAGAGTTAAGACCAAGGAAGAACTTGCTAATGAAATACTTAGTGAGAATGTTGCTGCACACTTACAAGCAAAAGAGGATGCTGCTGTTACAAAGGAACAATTGGATATGAAAGCCTCAGATGCTCTTGCTAGGAAAATTCAAGCTAATTTAGATCAGATGGGACCTTCACTTACTAGTACTCTTCCTGCTGAAAGACAAAAGGAGCTAGATGAAATTGCTAAGACTCTCTCAGCAAAGCAATGGGAAAATTTGGCTGCACAGGCTGCTACCAAGCCTAATTTGGGTAAAAAAGTGCTTGGGATAATTTTGAGACTCCTGACTTTGTTCAAATGATGGTTGACAGAGGTAAGTTGCAGAGAAAACAGGAAGAAGAGAGTAAAGCCAAATACCTTCAGGAAAGACCTTGGACAAAGAGAGAAATCAGGAAATACATGAGGCAATTTGTCAAGAATCAAGGGTGTTATTTGTATGGGTCAGGGTGGACTCAGAAGAAGGTTTGGGAATTATCAGATACTCAGCTCACTTTCTACTATGACAAACTCATTGCCAAACTTCATTCTTCTGGTATGAATGTTCAAGATGTCTTAGAGAAGAGAGGGAGACTTTTGGATGGTCCTGTCTCTAAGAGACCTAGACTTGATGATTCTGCTGATCATCCTCCTGAATCCACTGATTCTTGTTTTGCTAATCAGGAGAAAGTGCATTCTCCCTCAGTATTGACTCAGATGGATGATTCTCCTGATGTTGATACTACTACTGTTGTACAGGACCCTGTTACTACTGAACCTCAGCCTGCTACTACTGAAGTTCAACCTAATGTTTCATATGATACTTCAGCAGATGCCCCTATAGATGTTCCTGATGATGACTTAGCTGATGTTCCTGTTGATGCTACAGCACAGGTTGCTCCTGATGCTTCTAAACAAGTCCCTAAAGAAGAACCTGCTGATGGTCCTTCATTTCCTTCTACTCCTGGCACTAGAAGAACAACTAAGGCTATTAAAAGGAAGCTTTCTAAGGATGCACCCAAAGAAGATAGTTCTTTCATTGACTATGATTCTGATGATGGGCAAGATCCTGTGATTTGGGAGAAAGTTGTGAAATGGGAACTTGTTGATTCAATGTCTGGTCAAGGACAAGTGAATGTTATTCATAGATAAGATGAATCTACCAAAACATTTACTTATCTGAGTCAAATAGTACACATGGTGGATAGGCAAGATATTCTTTCACTTTATGCATGGGTTTCCACTTATTATCAAACTCATGTTCCTGAAGGAATTGGGATGTATTTGCTGGGAGATTTACAAATCCTTTGTGATTCTCATTCTGGTAATTCTATTGTCAAGTTTGATGTGTGGAAAGGTCAGAAGACATGGGTAGTTGATTATTGGAAGTTCTTTCCACTTCCTAATGTTCATATGATTGTTACCACCACTGGTAAGACCTTGTATTGCTGGGCTGATGCTCTGTATCCTATTACCATGGAAGTAATGAATCTTATGTTGGAGGCAAAGCTCACTGTCCCTCCTGATATGACTGGGAATGACTTACATCTTGCAGAACAATTGATAAGGTTCATCAGAAGAAGTATTTTGATGAAGAAGGAACTCAAAACTAAGCATGGCATTCAAATGGATTCATATCTGCAATGAGTTGGTTTTGGTATATTTCTTAGGTGTATATTTTCTTTCTTTCTTTAAGTTTCATTAGTATATATATATATATATATATATATATATATATATATATATATATATATATATATATATATATATATATATATATATATATATATATATATATAACTAACAATGTTGTATAGTTTTGTATATGTTTTCTGCAGGTTTGGAATTGGTTATCAACTTACCTGATGTTGACTATTCCATCAAATAGTTGGCTAGTCCAAAGGGTACAGCTTTGGTAAAGACACATCAAATCTGTTGATAGCTGTAATAGTTTGCTAAAAACTATTGGGTGCTCAACTCACCCATGCTTCACAGCTGATAGTTGAAATGGTTGTCAATTGACCATGGATTTTTCCTTTTTGGATTCCAAATAATTGGCTAGCCCACATGTATATGGCTTGTGGTAAAGGCAGTGGAAAACCATATTTGGTATTCAATTGACCAAGATGCTTTTTCATCAATAATTGACTAGTCCTGAGCAAACGGCTACAGGTAAAGACTTCTCAAATCCGTTTATAGCTGATGATTTGCTAAAAATCATATTCTTTGGGTCATCAGTGTACCATAGTTTTAACTGAGAACACTTGGCTACTCCAGTAGTGATGGCTATTGGTAAAGAGACATCAAATCCATTATTTTCAATGATTCACCTCTCACAGGAGTTTACACACCTGGATGTGATGAGAATAGTCTGAAACTAATATGTTTTAATGTACATTTGGTCATGTGTTGCTGAAAAGAATGGAGTTTTTCAAATGCTTAATGATCATAGAGATACTACTTCTGAAGATTCTTTGCTGCTGATGTTCATCCTCAATCCTCTGGTTTATGCTATTGGCGATCTATCAAGAAATCTTGAACTTAACCATGTCAAATTCAAGATTAGGGGAGGATTGTAAGGAATTATTGAAGATACTACTGACAGATACTGCTGACAGGTTCCTGCGGAAGGCTTAGTGACTTTCTGCTGATGAATGGTTCCTGCGGATGCATAGAGATCCTACGGATAGAGTTTAACCATGGATAGAACTTATATATTTTAGGACAAGATATGTAGAATATCTTCTATTAGTTTCTAATTATTTGTTTCGTGTAAGAAAAGCTAGGGTTTCCACTAGTATATAAGGAACCCTAGATCATTGTAATAGGTACGAGTTTTTGATAACATTATTAGTTAAAAAGTTTATCGATCCATAGAGGATCAAAGTTTAGTATACTATTTGTTTTTATATTCCGCAATATTAACAAATATACATAGATTATCTATTTAGCATTACTAGTGATTACATTGGTAAGCTAACGATCTATTGGCTTGTGGTCTATCAAGGTATCGACCCAACCTTTGTAAACCTTTCCGTAACTGCCCTCACCCAAGAATTTGTCATTCCCAAAGTCCCTTGTAGCATCTTTCAGTTCAGAATATGTGAACATTTTTACATCTCTAGTCACTAACTCCTCATCTTGATTCATGTTCTTATCATGGCTCTTTGGTTCATTGGTACTAATCTGGTCTAAGAAAATGGGAAAAAAATGATGTAGACTTGGAAGAAAAAAAGATTGAAAGCAAATATATCTGGCCATGTCACTACAAAAATGGGATCGATTTGGGTCGACAATCTTGACCCAAACAATGAAGTGGCGTACCAAACGATTTGGGTCGACAATCTCGACCCTTTTTGGTTGTACCATTTTCCTTGTCCCAAAAACGTTTGGGTCGACATTTTTAAAACGAATGGCACGACATAGAAAGGGGACCCACTAACCAGTCAAACATGAATATTACGTTTGGAACGACATTGTCGTTCCAAATCTTTATTTATTTTTTGCAAATCATTTATTTAAATACACGAAATATTTTGGAAAATTCCCAATGGAACGACAATGTCGTTCCAAACCTTGATTTATTTTCCATGTTTTAGTTATTTAAATACTTAAAATATTTTGGAAAATGCCCATTGGAACGACAATGTCGTTCCAAACCTTGATTTATTTTCCATTTTTTAGTTATTTAAATACTAAAAATATTTTGGAAATACCCAATGGAACGACATTGTCGTTCCAAACCTTGATTTATTTTCCATTTTTTAGTTATTTAAATACTAAAAATATTTTGGAAATACCCAATGGAACGACATTGTCGTTCCAAAGGTTTTAAATATTTAAACATTTTACCAACTGGAACGATTATTTGCTTGTAATTTTGGGACGACATTGTCGTCCCATTTTGTGAAGTATGCAAAAAAAAAAATGCAGCAGCAGCCTGCATTTCCAGGTTTTTTCCGGAATATTTTCCGGAAAAAACCTACCATTACACAAGCTGTAAATCAACCAATATCCGCAATACCAATTCGGAAATATGATACAATACCAAATTACTCATCTATGACTTAAATTCGACAAATACGATACAAATTAAACTAACAAATACGAACTTAATACAAAAACAAACCAAGATTCGGCAATATATAGATTCTACTATTACATAACTAATAACAAATACGATACAAATTAAACTACGCCTACTCCTCCTCCGATTCCTCCTCCTCCTCCCCCCCCCCCTCCGGATTCCCCCTCCTCCTCACTACCACTAGCATTAAAATTCTCGGGAATGTGGCTCATATGAGGATTAGTTTGTCGTATATATTGGTTAAGGTCGGGTGTCGGGTCGGAATAATTAAGATTATGATCCGGGTTAGAACTAGTACCCGGGCATGTAGTAGAGTTGGGAAAGACGGGATGATAACAATTGTCGAAGGAATTAGGGTTGGGAAATGGGCGATTTGGTGGAAATCTTGAAAAGTCAACAGGAAACGGAGTACCTGGGTTGTTGTTGTTGTTGCAGTGGCTGACAAACTGGCCAAACATAGATTCAAAGCTGGTTTGTCGAGACTGCATCTGTTGCTGCTGAAGTAGGAGTATTTCATTTTGCCTCCTCAACAATTCATTCTCTTGTTGCTTTTGCCTTAAGACCGCCGAAATAGCCTCCTCAGTAGCATTGTTTTGTTGAAGCGGATAATGTGGGTACCTCGATGAAGCTTTGCCGCCGCCCGGCATTAGCCTGCCAACGCCCTTAGTATTTTGACGGTTGTCACTATGGGCCGTCTTAACGAGTACATGCTTCTCAGTCATCAACGGGGCCGTACCGGCTTTAACTTGTTGCCACAGCTCCTTCATCACCAACTGTGTAAGTCAATATATATATATATATATATATATATATATATATATATATATATATATATATATATATATATGTTAAAAAGAGGTAAGTTAAAAAAAAGGTAAGTTAAAATATATATATATATATATATATATATATATATATATATATATATATATGTGTGTGTTAACCAAAAAAAAAGAAAAAGAGGTAAGTTAAAAAAACAAGTAACTTGATATTAATTACGCATGTTAGGAGATAAATTACTTACATAAGCCGTCTCGTTTTCTTCACTTGTAAAGACCCCATCTTTTCTTGTATGGCCTATCCTCCACGTCTCCACGAGTTCTTCATTCTGCCCGTTCTTCGCAACCCGCTATACATACAACATAAAATAAATTAATAACGAGTTATATATAAACATTATATAGACATTTGAAAATCAAAAAATTATAATGAGTCTTACGCGCTCCGTTCGTCCTTGTATGAACGACTTCCTCCCTTGGTGGGTTTTAGCCTTGTTCTTTGCCCGGTTTTCTGCATTTTTTGCAGATCTCGCCATTCGTTTCGGATAAGAAAACCAGTTGACCAACGACTCACACTCTGCTTGGCTTCTGCTACCCCACACTGTCGACGGCGGCGGATTTTGCTTTGCCATCTCGGGTGTCGGTTGTGTGTCAAAGTATGTTGTTTTTATCCTGTTTCTATGCTTGCGCCATAGTAACCGCAGCTGAAGCCCAATCCCAGTACTTATCCGTTCCCCAACCGTGTATAAACACTGCCCAACCTTTATATTGTCCTGCCTGTTTAACCAAGGCGTGAGCTCGAAATAAGTCTGCAAATAAATATACACATTTAAATAAACAAACAATTTAAATATAGCACGCATATCTAAACGGTCGATAACGATAAGAATACAAATATAATAAACAATTAATACCTGGAGTGCGGGAAATATGTGAGCCATAAAATGCTCCGGAATCTGCTCCCAGTGCTCGCAGTCAAAGGGAAGTGGACTAACTAGTTCCCCCAAAAGACTACTGAACTGGGGTGCCCACGTGCCCACAGCTGTAAAGGTACCTAGATCGTCAATGTCAAAGCCGATGGGCAAAGGCCGATTACTGTTCGATTTGAACGCACTCCTTATGACCCGATTTGAGGTCACACTCGGAACCGAAGCTACAAATATAAGTTATTGAGTCGTGAAAATACAAGTAAAAAAATTTAGTTTTATCAATAAAAAACTTCAAATAAAAATTACAATTTCTTACCAAAACAGTAGCCCGGCGTAGTAAAATAGGGTCGGTGTGGTGGTGGTGGATCACCACCGGCATCCCCGCCGTGTGCTTGGGGACCTACACACGCCATCTGTAAAATTATAAGTACAAGAACACATAATTTCGTGGACCAATTAATACTAATAAACACATTCATATAAATATACACATTTAAACATAACATAACATGCAATTTCATTCAAATAAAAGTTACACGTTTAAACATATAGTAACAGTTTCATTCAAATTACAAATTAAGAACAATTTTCATCATCCGAATCATCGCTAGATAAAACTTCTTCAACAACAATCGTTTAACAATACAAATAAAATTTCTATAGGATGATTAATTTCAGATGGGGGTTGTCCGAAATCAATCACTAGAATCTTAAAAAAAAAGTCACATAAGTTTAACAATACAATATCATTCCAATAACAAATACATTACTAATTAAATTACATACTAATAAACAAAAACAAAATATGGAAATAAAGAAAACATACTAGCTGATGTCACGGTTGGTACACGGCTGAAAGAGAAGAAGAAAGGAAGAAAGATAGAGAGGTGGTCCTACACAAACATACATTTCATAAAACAAATTACAATTCACATAAGTTTAACAATTATACAAACAAAATTACAATATCATAAGATTAATTAAATTATATACCTAGTTCGCGGCTAAAATAGAGGAAGAGAAGAAAAGAGAAAAAGAGGTGATGTCCCGGCTCTCCCGGCTGTCCTGGCTAACCAAAAACATACACATAAAAAAAACTCCCGACTATCCATAACTTTTGAGGACGACATTGTCGTCCCAAACCACTTTAACACAAACAAAAAAAACATACCTTTAAATTAACAATATATATATATATATATATATATATATATATATATATATATATATATATATATATATATATATATATATATATATATATATATATATATATATATACCTTTAACGTGGTGGTGGTGGTGCTGCTGCCGCCGTTGCTTCACGGTGGTGGTGGTGCTGCTGCCATCTAATACCAACACAAACACAACACAAAATAGAAACAAAGATTATCAAACCAAAATTAAACAAAACAAATTAAGAAAATAAAATTAACAAAAAAATCATACCTTTACACAAAACAAATTAACAAAAATTAAACAAATTGTGCACAGTGGTGTGTGTGTAATTGGTGTTTTGAGGTGATAGTGGTGTCGAATGTGGTATTAATTTGGTTATGGTGGTGTGGATTGAAGAAGAAAATGATAATGGGGCTTTTTTTTTTTTTTTTTTTTTTTTTTTTTTTTTTTTTTTTTTTTGATAGAAGATGCAAGAATGAACAATCGTTGGACTGGCCAGGGTTATTCAATAATTGAGCCCAATGGGACGACATTGTCGTCCCAAGGCGTGGGGTATTTTTTTTTTATTACCTTTGGAATTGTCGTACCAAAGGGTGTGATTTTTTTCTTTTTTTTTTCAGCTTCATTGTTTTTAACATTAGGAACGACAATGTCGTTCCAAATATTGTGGCGGGATCAGTTAATATTCATGGCGGGTTCATTCAATTTTCGCGAAAAATTTTGGTGAAAACCAAAGGGACGACATTGTCGTTCCTTATGGTTTTTTTTTCCTTAATCTTTTATATACTAAAAATGATTTAAATTATTTAATTAATACTAAATAAATTAAAAATGATTTAAATTATTTAATTAATACTAAATAAATAAATAAATAATGATTTAAATTAATTAAAAAAAATATTTAAATAAATTAAAATTATTTAAATAGATGTTGTAATCTTGTTTTGAATTATTTAATTAATACAAAATAAATAAAAAATAAATCGCGTCAAAAAACGAGACAATCTTGCCTAATTTGAATAAAAAAAAACCCGACCCGTGGATGAGAGAACTGTGTTCTGCTATACCTACTAAATTTTTATGAACAAAATGGGACGACATTGTCGTCCCAATGCCATAATTTCCCACCAAATTTTTTCTACCTAACAACTTATCCTCACAATATAAATACACACACACACACACACACACACACACACACACACACTCATCTAACTAATAAAAACTCTCACGCACACTCATCTCACTATATATCTCTCTCTCTATCTCTCTCTAGCAGTTTCCGTTTTCTGGCGACACCAGCAGTTTCTGGCCGCCGGAATCTTTTTCTGGCCACCACATTTTATCACCTCAACTTGTAGATCGGGCCACCCCGATCACGATTCAACCACTCACAACCACTCAACCTCACAACCACAAACACACACTGTTATCATGGCAACGTATCCCAACCACGACCACGCATGTCAGTCGGATGCAATACTCCGTGACCTTTTAGGTGATATGGATAAATTTCATATGTAGTACTGTTATTGTTGTTGTTGCTGTTATCTTCGTATGTAGTGTTGTTATTGTTGTTGTTGCTGTTTGTTTGTCATTGTTGTTGTTGTTTTTTGTGTTATTGTTGTTGTTTAATAAAATGTTGTTGTTGTTGTTGTGAAAACTGATGTCGGGATTCGTTGCAATTTCATCCGTTTAACGTGTTATGCATATCCGTAACAACTCGACTCATCCGTTAAACATGTTATGCATATCCGTAACAACTCGACTCATCCGTTTAGCATGTTATGCATATCCATAACAACTAGACTTAAACATGTTATGCATATCCATAACAACTCGACTTAAACATGTTATGCATATTAATAACAACTCGATTCATTCGTTAAACATGTTATGCATATCCATAACAACTCGACTTATCCGTTAAACATGTTATGCATATCCGTAACAACTCGACTGATCCGTTTAACATGTTATGCATATCCATAACAACTCGACTCATCCGTTAAACATGTTATGCATATCCGTAACAACTCGACTGATCCGTTTAACATGTTATGCATATCCATAACAACTCGACTTAAACATTTTATGCATATCCATAACAACTCGACTCATCCGTTAAACTTGTTATATATGCATATCCATAACAACTCGACTCATCTGCTAAACATGTTATGCATGTCATAACAACTCGACTCATCCGTTAAACTTGTTATATATGCATATCCATAACAACTCGACTCATCCGCTAAACATGTTATGCATGTCATAACAACTCGACTCATCCGTTTAACATGTTATGCATAGCCATAATAACTCGACTCATCCGTTTAACATGTTATGTATAGATTATTGGATTTAATTTTAAATTAAATTAAATAATTTTAAATATTTTTTATTAAATAAAAGATTGTCTCGTTTTTGGTATTTATTTAGTATTAATTAAATAATTCAAAACAAGATTACAACATCTATTTAAATAATTTTAATTTATTTAAATATATTTTTTAATTAATTTAAATCATTATTTATTTATTTAGTATTAATTAAATAATTTAAATCATTTTTAATTTATTTAGTATTAATTAAATAATTAAAATCATTTTTAGTATACAAAAGATAAAATAAAAAAAAAAACCCAGAAGGAACGACAAAGTCGTCCCTTTGGTTTTCACCAAAATTTTTTGCAACAGATAAATGAAAAAAAAAATAATAAACCCAGAAGGAACGACAATGTCGTCCCTTTGGTTTTTATGTAAAATAAAATTTATTTTTTCACAACAGATAAATGAAAAAAAAAAAAAAAAAAAAAAAAAAAAAAAAAAACCCAGAAGGAACGACAATGTCGTCCCTTTGGTTTTTATGTAAAATAAAATTTATTTTTAAACCATTGGCACGACATTGTCGTTCCAAAATGAGTGGGCCCAAAACATTCACGTTGACGGCTATATTTGTTAAAGAAAGTGGGACCCTTTGTCCATTTGGGACAACATATGTTGTCCCATTTGTTTGCCCCGTCCCAAAGGCTTTCATTTGGTGTAGTGTGCGACAATGCCAAAGCTTCTTTTTTTTTTTTTTTTTTTTTTTTTTTTTTTTTTTTTTTTTGTGAAATCCAGCAATAAATGATGTTGAACTTTATAATATAGTGCAAATATGTACGAGTATTGAGCGCACACGATAATCCATTACATACCAGAGTTTTGTAATTTGGTTGTTGAAAAAAGATACGCATGAATCTTGCAAGGGAAACCCATTATACTTGGTGACTCTGGAGAAAGGTCAAATTTCTTCTGTAGTTCCAGTAAAGCCTGAAGTGAGGCCACAACCTCGGTCATGGTAGGCCGTGTTTTTGGATCACTATTTAGACAGCAATATGCAGTTTGAGCAAAGCTTCTTAAACATTTAGAAGCAATTGTTCCTGCTATACTAGAATCAACCAATTGATCTAATTTTCGTTCTTTCACACATTTTTGAGCCCACCTTACCAAACTACATTGATCCTCACCATGTCGTAAGTCAACTGGCAGCCTCCCGGATAGCAATTCAAACAAGACGACCCCAAATGCAAAAACATCTGTTTTTCTTGTCAGTTTTCTGGTATAGAAATACTCTGGATCAAGATACCCGAATGTGCCCTTAATACTAGCATCAATGTATGATACTGATTGATTAGTTGGTCCTATTTTGGACAACCCAAAATCCGAAATCATAGCTTCATAGTTCTCATCCAAAAGAATGTTGGAACTCTTCACATCACGATGTATGACTCCGTGTTGGGTGCCTATACCAGTGTGAAGATAGTCTAGTCCACGTGCAGCACCTATGGCTATCTTCAATCGTTGCACCCAACTTAATGGAGTGTCGGCTTTGTGTAGATGATCATACAGGGTTCCATGGGGCATATACTCATAAACAAGGATCATCTCCTTGTTATCCTCGCAAAAACCAATCAAAGACACCAAGTGACAATGCCGCAACTTGGAAAGCATCTCGATCTCGGCTCTAAATTCAGATGCCCCTTGATTGGACAAAGAATCCAACCGTTTGACAGCCACGGCATGACTAGTTTCTTCAATACAAATACAACACTTGTAAACCTTTCCAAACCCTCCTTCTCCAATGACCATTTCATCATCAAATTCTCTGGTTGCAGATTTAATCTCTGCAAGAGAAAAACTGAAACAAGGTTGTGCTGACGTTGATGACGACATGTTGTCACCTTCGTCAGTGTAAGAGTACGTATTCCTAGTTAGTTATCCAGGTATATACTGATTTATTTGAGAAGAAATGTAATATGAACCATTGGATCAGATATCATAGAAATTCTTGTCATCATAGATAAGAACAAGCACAAAGACACGTTCAAGGAGGTTAGATTAAAAACTAAAACTCAACTTCGTGCAAAGAAAGACTC
>JARVZY010007995.1:0-20851 GCA_030686995.1 Artemisia argyi | reverse complement strand
GTTTTGGGACGATTGGGACTCATGGGTAAAGTACTTGTGTTATGGAGTAATGGGGAAGAACATCATATATTACCCCCATATGTGCGTTAATCTTAAAAGTACTCCAAGTGTTTTGATTATCTTGATTCGAGTCATTAGATTAGTTAATTGTAAAGTATGTAAAAATTCAAGTGTAAAGGGAAGGTACATTCCATATGATGTATTATTTTGGATGGTAGGGTAAGAGTGTATGCAAAAAAAAAAAAAAAAAAAAAAAAAAAAAAAAAAAAAAAAAGTCGAAAAAATAAAATAAAAAATAGAAAAAGAAAGAGAAAAACATACGGACTACCATCCCGTTTCATTCTATGTTTGTTTTATATTTTTGTTATTTTTATTTATTAGCTTAAGTCGAGTCGAGTCTTGGCTTAGCAACGCCATATTGTACATGTAATTAACCAAGATGATTAACTCGCCACTAGTAAATATTGCCTTTATCCAACAAAACCGTGTATTCCATATCCTTACACCTAACGTTATAACCCTTTGAAAGACCTCTTTGATAGTTTATCCTAGGTGCTTACGCCAAGTGGTGGAGGTTTGATCCTTTCCCAAGCCGATGGTAATCTATTTTGCTATAGCAGGTAGTGAGAGATGTTTTCCATTTCCTTATTGTGTGATATATACTTTATTACACCCGAGAGATGTGAGTATCTAAACACTATTTGTGATGTGCTAGTGTATGACCTCCGTGCTTGTCTTTGGTCTTTAGTGGAACGATTATTTGTTGTAATTACTTTTATATTAGTGTTAAATGACCTCTAACTTGTATTTTGATTAGAATAAAAGCGCATTTGCTTGAGGACAAGCAAATCTCAAGTGTAAGGGTATTTGATGAGGCGAAAAGTGAACCACTTTTAAGGGGTCATTTAAGCCTGAATTCGAGATTATTTGATCAATTATTGCCCTAAATTGTTCCTTTTGTCATTTTAGGTACTTTTGGAGAGAAATCTGGAAAAGGAAGCATTTTGGACGTTTTTGGAGCATAAAAGTGAAGAAAACGGCAAAGTCTCAATTTTTCTTGCTGGGAACAGTACCTGACGGCGTCAAGGCTCTCCACATGACGGCATCAAGAGTTACAAAAGAGGTGGATGTGGAAAATATACGTGACGGTCCAGAGGATTTATAACTATAGGACCTGACGGCGTCACCAAGGCCGTCAGGGTCAAAACACAAGTCACGCCCCAGAGGAATTTTACACATGACGGCGTCAAAATCAGATCTAGGCAATACGATTTCTATTATGGCGGCGAGTTGACGGCATCGCAACTTAATACATGACGTCGTCACCCTGTAAAATCTATATATAGTTTTCCAAATTTCATTCATTAGTGTGCAACTTTGAGGGAAAAACCCTAGGCCGAATTTTACAGCTTTTTCAAGGGTTCCAACCCTTTGAATCTTTCATGTTCAATTAAAGATAAGTACTCTTTCAAATCATTCAATATGTCTATGTATTGTTTGATTATATCTTACGCTTGTCTTCTATTTAACATGCTAGGCTAGATTTATTTTGTGTTTGCTTAGATGTAGTGAAACCTAGATGTTAATTATGGGTTGATTGTTTGTTTATAGTTGTTACGGATGATTGTATTTGATGTTAGGCTTAAGAAAACTGGCAGACTTCCATTGGTAACTTGCTTGAACGTCTTAAGAAACATGATCGGAGGTGTACTACGATTTTTGGTTGTATTTAATGTGTAGGAGAATTCTAATGATCCCATGTTAGGAGCTTCTAACGACTCGAAATAGGAGTGAATTAGGATCCTATAGAGTTAGGGAATATTGTACACGGCCCTACGACTAGTATTAAGGAATATGACCCGTCATCCATGCAATTTTAACAAGCTATCAACCTGTAAAGATATCTAGGGAGTAATGAAACCTAAGTAAACACAACTTTCCTCATCATTGTTTACACCACATTAGAGTTTCATTTTCATTTCTGTTATGTTATTTTAATTGCATCTTAGTTTATTGGGTTAGTTAGCTAGCAACTAATTCCGCTCACTCTTCCAAAACCCGAGATTTTACTTGCTTTTATAAACATAAAAAATACAAAAAGAATCATCCCTCACCTCTAGACCTAGTTTAGGAGGCTTTCTAATCCTAGCGACACTATTCCTGAGTTGAACGATCAATCCCCCGGTACTTGTCACTATACTATACTACAACGATCAGGTACACTGCCTGGTGTGGGTTGTAAGCTTCTCGAAATCCCTTGAGAGGTATAACCTGGTGTGATTCCCACGTATCAGTTTAACTTTGGCAAGTTAACCTTATCTCCGTCCCATCATGTAAGGGTCTGTAGTGCCTCATGGTCTGGACTGTTAACGTGCGGTTTCATGAGCTTAGTGAAATAATTCTCTTTCTTAACTTTTTCCACAACTAGGGTTTAAGCTCAACCCTGTGGTACTTGTATTCACTCTATATCTAACTAAACCTATGACTCTCACTCAACCTTAGTGTTGACCTTTAAGCATATTATCCTAGGTATTTAAGCCCTTTAGGAACCCTGGCATGGTGTGGCACTCGACATGAGGACGTCCAGACTAGTTATCATTCACCTACTTTTGCTTTAAAAACGTATCTTAGGGACCTCTCTTTTGGTAAAAGTATATCTTTTACGGTAAAACTCTGATAAAAAAACGAATGATAACTCCTTTTTCAAAAACATCTCTTTTATATCATGTCTTTGTTTCCATGAGGTAATACCCCAGATCTAATTCCGCTTTGATCTGTGTAAAAAATGGGGGTGTATAGATAATGGGTCACCCTGCCTCAGACCTCTCTTACCTTGGAACCAGCCATGAAGATCCCCATTAACACATATAGAATACGATGTAGATGAGACACACACCATAATCCATTCGACCATTTTATGATGGAAACCAAAACCAACCAGAATTGATTTAAGAAAAGCCCAATCGACCGTATCATACGCCTTTTAATATCCACTTTAAAAGCACATCTAGGGGGCCTCTCCATCTGTGATAATTCCGCATAAGCTCTTAGGTAAGCAATATATTATCAGAAATACGACGCCCAGGAACAAATGTTGATTGGTTAATACTAACTAAATAACCAAGGCCCTCTTTAACGCAATTAGAAATAATTTTACTAATGCACTTATACAGCACATTGCAACAAGAAATAGGCCTACAATCATTAATCTTAGAAGGGGTAGACACTTTAGGAATCAAGGATATAATAGTGTGATTAATTTCCTTCAGAAGCTTACCATTGATGAAGAATTCTGGAATAGCACCCATAACATCAATATCCACAACATCCCAGGCTTTCTTAAAGAAAGCAGCAGTGTAACCGTCAGGACTGGGGGCTTTATCATCCCCCATCGAGAACAGTGCTTCCCTAATTTCAGAATCCGTAACATCTCTCACCATAAAATCAGCCATTTGAGGATTAAGGACATTAGAGAATAAATCATGATCATCAAGGGGACTACAATCCCCTTGTCTAGAGATGAGATATGATTCTTTTTGTATTTTTATATTTTATAGAAAGCAAGTAAAAATCTCGGGTTTTGAAGGAGTGGGCGGAATTAGTTGCTAATCAACTAACCCAAATAACTAAAGATGCAATCAAAATAAAATAAAATAAACTTAAACTAATTGTGGTGAAAACAATAATGAGAGAAAATGTGTTTACTTAGACTTCACCACTCCCTAGCTATCTTTTACCGACTGATTAGTTTGTTACAATTGCATGGATGACGGGTTATATTCCTTAATACCATTCGTAGGGCCATGTACGATCTTCCCTAACTCTATAAGCTTCTACCTCTTCCTATGTCGAGCCGACTACTAGCTCCTAACATGGCCTCATTAGTAGTTACCTATGCATTAAATATAACCAATATATCGTAGTACACCTCTGATCATGTTTCTTAAGAAGTTCAAGCAAGTTACCAATTGGAAGTCTGCCAGTTTTCTTAAGCCTAACATCGAATTCATTCATCCACAACAATTATAAACAAACAACCAACCAATAATCAATACCTAAGTTTCATTACATCTAAGCAAACACAAAGAAAACCTATCCTAACATGTTAAAGAGAAGACAAGCGTAAGATATAATCAAACAACACATAGACATACTGAATGATTTGTTGAAAGACTTATCTTCAATTAAGCATGGATGAAACAAGGGTTTGAAACCCTCAAAATAGCAGTAAAATTCGTCTAGGGTTTTCTCCCTTCAAAGTTGCACACAATGAATGAAAACTAGAAAAGTATATATAGAATTTACAATCTGACAGCGTCAAGAGTAGGGTCTGACGCCGTCAACTCACTGCCAAAATAATACTCGTATTGCCTAGATCCACTTCTGACGTCGTCACGTCTAAACTTGGTCTTGGCCGTCATATGCAATTTCCTCTTGATGGCCTTGGTGACGCCGTCATGTACAAATTTCCAAAAACCTCTCTGGCGCGTCACGTGTATTTGATTTATCCACCTCTTTGTCAAGTCTTGACGCCGTCACTAACAACCTGTGACACCGTCAAGTACAATTTTCAGCATGATTTTGAGACTTTGTCGTTTTCTTCACTATTTCGCTCCAAAAACGTCCAAAATGCTTCCTTTTGTTAATTTCCTCTCAAAAGTACGTAAAATGACAAAAGAAACGAGTTAGGGCAATATTTGATCAAATAATCTTGACTTTGGCCTTAAATGACCCCCCAAAAGCGGTACACTTTTCATCTCATCAAATACCCTTACACTTGAGATTTGCTTGTCCTCAAGCAAATGCGCTTTTATTCTAATCAAAATACAAGTTAGGGGTCATTTAACACTAATATAAAAGTAATTGCAACAAATAATCGTTCCACTTCAACCAAAAACAAGCACGGAAATTATACACTAGCACCTCACAAATAGTGTCTAGATACTCACATCTCTCGGGTGTAATAAAGTATATATCACAATATGGAAATGGAAAACATCTCTCACTACCTGTCATAGCAAATAGATTACCATAGGCTTGGGAAAGGATCAAACCTCCACCACTTGGCATAAGCACCTAGGATAAACTATCAAAGAGGTCTTTTTAAAGGGTTATAACATGAGGTGTAAGGATATGATAAACACGGTTTTGTTGGATAAAGGCAATATTTATTGGTGGCGAGTTAATCATCTTGGTCAATTACATGTACAATGTGGCATTGCTAAGCCAAGACTCGACTCGACTTAAGCTAATCATAAACTAACAAAAATATAAAAGGAAACGGGATGGTAGTCCGTATGTTTTTTCTCTTTTTATTTTTCTATTTTTTTTTTCTTTTTATTGATTTTTTTTTCATACACTCTTGCTCTACCATCCAAAATAATACATCATATGGGATTTGCATTCCCCTTACACTTGAACTTTTACATACTTTACAATCAACTATTCTAATGACTCGAATCAAGATAATCAAAATACTTGGAGTACTTTTTAAGATTAACGCACATATGGGGGTAATATATGATGTTCTTCCCCATTACTCCATAACAATAGTACTTTATCCATGAGTCCCAATCGTCCCAAAACAATATGTACAATATATGACCCGACTTAGCAACCATGTAATCAATTAAACAATTAACTAAAGGTTTATACATGTAACAATAATGCACTAAAGATGAGTGCATACACGGAAGGCTAAGGCGATTTGGTTGCACATTTGAGGTGGATTGTAAACAAATTCTTCCTTTAAGTAAAATGCTTAAAGTTAGAAACGAAAAAGATAGGCTCAGAGGGGTGTACTAGGGGTATTGTGTACTAAAAATGAGTACAACGCAAAGGTGTGGAAAAATTAATTGACTTTACTTAGTCAAGTAATTATGACTTCATTGGTCAAGTAATTATGATACGGGTTTAACACAAGGGTGATCCTAATGCCTCTTATCATGTAGTAAATCCTACTACACGAATGTAGTTTCACTAGCGGTCTCGGGATGCATCACTAACGCAAGTTCTAGAATCTAAGTACTACCGGTACACTCATAAGCACTAATAATGAATGCTTTTCCTAACAAATCTAAAGGCGAACCTCACATATTTGGGTGAAATTTTTTTTTGAGTGGCACGGTTTTTGTGCTAGTCATACAACTCCTATCAATGAGACGCTCATTAAGGCTAAAGCTTCACTCCTAAATGTTTTAAAAAAAATAATTTACGGGATTCCCATCCTCACGTCCAGGGAATGGGTCAATCTGCAAATGAGAATCAACGGGATTCCCATCCTCATCTCCCTTCAAGTGTCTCATACGAGTCTTAAGAGCATCCAAATCAATGTTTAATTTACCAGCTTTCACCATGTTGCAAAACAAAAGAAAAAAAAATGAAACCCTAACTATACTAGCAATCGCAAAATAGAAACTAGAAGAGCCACGTCCAATCTTCACAAACCGAAAGCCTTAACTAAGTCAAGGCATGAATTAAAGCACGAATTAATAACCCTAACCGACTTTCATTATGTTAAGAATTGAATAAAAGGAAAACAGTTGGGCGAAACCCTAACAACCCTAAAACAACGATTAAGTAAAAACCCACACAAAGAATCGATAACCTAATCAAATCAGGCCTAGATCTGTATAAAAACAATGTTAATGATGCATTAAACGAATTTAAGCAATCAAAAATACAATCGTTATACAGAATAGAGCAAGATTGAAGATCAAGAAATGATTTTAGATGAGATTTAGGGTTTTTGGAAGAAAATCGCCATGGGCACCAGAGAGTGTGCGTTTTTTTCTTTTTTTTAGTTGTTTCCAATACACGACTTTATTTCAATTGCTCAAATGAAAACTTAACTTCCTAAACACTATTCATCATCTTCCTAATTGAATTTTCTATTAAATTTATATGTTTTTTTTAAACAATTATCAAAAACATCACCACCCTCTACCACCACCACCACCACCACCACCCTCTACACAGTACCCCAAATTCAAAAACATCCATAGGTTGACTAATGTGAACCAAGAAAACTTGTGTAGGAATCAAAGTAAATTGAGAATGTTACACATACAATCATTAAAACACTATCGTTGTTGGTTGGTTACTTGGTTCCTTGTTTGAAACTCAAAATACATAACGTGTGGGTGTTGTTGCATTTGCATGTTTCACTGTTAACCCAATTTGCTTTCTTCTTTCGTCTTTTCTACCTAATTCCACCGTCTCATGCACTTCAAAACTGTTACATGCACAATACGAAATCTTCTCAGAGAAGCGTGTTTTGCCTATATTATTGGTGCATAAAAGAATACACAGAATAAATTGTATAAAGTGAACCAATCAACAATGACAAGCAACTATACTTTGGTAGCTACTGAACTTTTGAAATCGACTTCAACAAATGATTGACAACCTTGAATAAGTTCAATTAGGGGATTAAGTAATAAAATCCAGTACATTAGGTTGGTGAAGATGAAGTAACAATAGAGAAGAGAATGATAGGAAAGAATGATTATTAGATAGTTATGTTTACATGGAAATTAAAAATAAATAAATAAATAAATAAATAAATAAATAAACTCTTTTGCAAATGGATAGGTGTAAATTTTTATTCCACCAGCTCTTTCTTTCTCACATCTACGCATTCCGCCATCTTAACTATCGCTTTTCTCACCTCCCATGGTTGCCCATACTTGACTAGCGCCGTAAGATTCTCTCTTATCATCATTTTAGATTGATACTTCTATCTTCTCTTCTGTCTGGTTATAACTGTTGTATGGTAAAGAGTATTATCAAAGAAGTTGGGAGTAAGGGTTTTGTCTTCTCATTGTCTTCATCAGAATCTACTCTATTTTCTCTTTTATTGAAAGTATATTAATATTGATTTGGGCTTCATTGATTTGCTTCTTGTGATGCTTTAGATGTCAGTTTTTTGTAGTTCATTTCTTATTCGGTGAGTACACACCAACTTTTTGTTAAAAGTCCATAAAGAACCTGATATTGGAAATGAACATGAAAATTGGCATTGCATCTTGACCTATGTGTTATTATTTTTTTATGTTTGTCGAGTTTAATGGGTCGTTAATCATTTAATAAAACTGTGATTATACATCAATAAAATCAGTTTTGGCTCGAGAAGATTAACAATTAGAATGCTAGTAGCTAATTGTGTTGTATATCTCATTTGTTTGTTTGGTAAAGATTAAGCAAATTATGCAGTAAAATTTGTGAAAATTTGAGGCTGATTTTGGTTGTTGACGATTGTCTTTGAGCCATACAATTATTTTGCAGCTTGTTTCTGAGTTTGAATCTACTCTCAGTTTTGGTTGAAAAACTACACCAACTGTAAACATTTTTTTTAAGTTTTCAACCGTTTACTGGAGGCAAAAAACACATCCAATTTTCTAAAAAACTAGAGATGGAATACTAGTAAAATAAGTTTGCAACCAAACACCCCCAATTAGTTTTATATTATGGCTAAACAATTTGTGATTTGTTACATCAAAGATGCTTCACTGTTATCTAAGAATATGTGTGGGGTTTAAGATTTAATTGAATATATCTGGCAGTAAAGCAGGAACTAAGTAGAAGTGGACTCTATTGACCCAAAAGACCTGATTAATGTAACTTATACACTCAACTTGTTACCATGACCAATTCATTGTTGTAGTTCACTAGTATAGGATTTGAATGACCTTAAACATTTTCTTTATACAATTAATAATTAGTTTCCGATATGTGGTGCTTGTTTGATCATTTGTGTGTTTTCGATAGCTACTAGTGTCAACAATGGATGCTACAAATACCAACAGGGAAGAACCAAGGATTCGACTAACGGTAATGAACCTTTCTCTCTTTAAAATGCTAATTTTAATAATCGTTTTAAGTGAATAATACTTCAGGGTCACATATTATTTTGAGTTAATATCATAGCCATTTCGTTAATGGATAATAATTATCCACTCTTCTTACTATATGCAAAAAGTTTAACTGCTTTTTCTCACACGCATGCACTTGTTGCTACCTCTTTTTTTACTTATTTGCGGATGAGATTTTATTTTATGTGAAGATTACTTTATTCCAGCAGCTATCTTGTCATTGGTTACATCACTTTGAGGAGGCCGTAAGTCAACCTATGGATGTTTTCGAATTTGGGGTACTGTGTAGAGGGTGATGATATTTTTGATAATTGTTTAAAAAACGTATAAATTTAATAGAAAATTCAATGGGAAAGATGATGAATAGTGTTTTGAAAGTTAAGTTTTCATTTGCAAATTTAGCCATTGAAATAAAGTCGTGTATTGGAACAGTGAAATAACGATAATACCCTCGGTGATGTGACACTTAACGAGAAAAATAACGATAGTTATCTCGGTGGCTTTTTTGCATTTATATGGAACGTTAGTGACGTTTTTCTATTCTTTTTTCTCTCGGTGTGATTTTTACATTTTACAAAACGTTAGTGACTAAATTTGCAATTTACCTTTAATTTTAATGACTCGTGAAATTTGAAATCAAGGCATAAAAAATTCAGAGTAAAAAGATGAAAAAGATAAAGGGTGGAACTAGAAAGTTAAAGTGACTCCTCGTGAAGAAAAACACTTCTAATTAAATACACTCGCCAAGTCATCGATCCACATGAATGTTCCTTCCCTAAACAAATTTACAACCGTCCATTTAACACTTATCTTTTATCAACACCGTCCATATCTTCACACAAACAACATAAATTTGACACCAAACAAACACACACCTTGTCACTGTGTTTCAAATTCAATCTTTGTTTGTGGGGTCTTTCAAAATGGCTATCGATCAAGTTAGCAAACCCTCTTCACTCCCACCATACCCTCAGGTAACTTTTTTGTTTTGTTTTGTTTTGTTTTGTTTTTTTTTTTTTTTTTTTTTTTTTTTTTTTTTTTTTTTTTTTAATTTTATTATAAATTATAATTTTTGTAGATTTGGTTTCTTATTAAATATTTGCTTGTGTTGTACAGATGATTCTTGCAGCTATTGATGCTTTGAAGCATAAAGAAGGAGCGAACAAATCTTTAATATCAAACTATATCGAATCGACATATGGTGTTTTACCTGGTGGGCATACCAACTTGTTAGCTGAAAATCTCAACAAGTTGAAAGAAAGTGGTGAACTAGTGTTTTACAAGAACAACTATGCGCGGCCTGACCCGAATGCCCCTGTGAGAAGAGGCAGGGGTCGTCCGCCCAAGGGTAAAGATGCGTCTGCTGGTTTGGAGACTCAAGAGACAGTGGTGGAGGGTGAGGCTGGGTCGGAGGTGAAGAGGGGCCGAGGGCGCCCCAAAAAGGACCCCAATGCGCCCCCGGCCCCCAAAAAGGTCAAGGTTTCAAGTGTTGGAGCGACTGGTAGGCCGAGAGGGAGGCCGCGAAAGGTCCAACCCGAGATGGCTGGAGTTGAAGCTAACTGAGTGACTTAGTGACTTGTGTTTGTTGATGTGTTTTTAGGGTTTGTGTTTGTGGTTTGTAGGGTAGATTTTCTATGTAAATAATGAAAGGCTTCATCTGTGATGCAGTCTTTGTAGTTGTGTTTAATTTCGTAGTAGTAATTTAAGTATGGGATGTTTAATCTTACCTATGCTATGGGTGTGTAGGCGAAGTGTTTATGCTTATAAATTAGTTGAATCTTACTGTGTGAAATGATTTATTTTCAGCAACATTATAGAAACCAGAGTTGATGTTTTATTGATATTTAAAGGTCACTTGTAACTGATCTATCAACCACCATTTTGATACCATTTGAATGTACCAGAGTCTAAACAAAGTCTGAAATTGAAAGCAAACTAAGGTGTTCTAATCAACACCTGGTGTTAAGCTATATAACCTTAGGTGGTGTTTGTGTTCCTAATTCAACTAACCTAGAAGCAGAAAAGAACTTAATTTGTTGCTCCAGAAGAAAAACCTAAAGCTGAGAATGAACAAACACCAAAGGATCATATCTCGCTTTCGCATCACTAATGCAGTAAATGGTAAGTGGAATTTGAAAATCTGTAACTCAAAGGTTCAACAAGAGCACAAAAAGTGATTTTGCTGCACCACCAAAAAGGTCTATGAATATCCGAGTACACCATCGTTGGAAGACCGGGCTTATATGGGTATTGGAAGACCGGCCTTGTCTCTTTCTATTCAGCAGGACCATGCTTGTTTGGCCTGCAATTTTCCGGACCTTGAAAACCATTTTGTAAGGCTGTAAGCAAAAACACATCCATTCTAAATGTCACACAACCACAAGTATATCAAAGTTTCCTATGATATTTACTTCACATATACAGGTTATGAATTTATAACCATCTATCTATTTACTGGTATACCTAAAACTGGAGATTTGCCTCGTGTTTTTCCATACCTAAAGCACACCCATGTCAGAATATGAGCTCCTAAAACTAACTCATTTTTGGCCCATCATTTGATATGGGTCAGTTTCAACTATTTACCTCTATGCGTCTGTTGTTATGCCAAGTTAAAATCTACTAGCTCCTTCAAGTATAAGACTTGAGGATCTTTGATGATCAAAGCCACACTGACGGCCATTGTAATGGCAAGAAAACCTGTAGCCTTTAAGCAACCATGACCACGAGAAAACTTTGATAGCATAACTTTGCAGTGCTTGTCAGCTTCTTTTACCAATACATCACTAGTAATATCACTGTTTCCACTGGCCAATGCCTTTTCATTCTGTAGGGCCACAATTACAAATCAGGTTAGCAAAGTAAAATCTTTGTGTTAGTTTATACTACTACAAAAGGGTGGCAACATGGCGGGTTGGACATACTGGATAATGGGCTGAAACTGGCCATTTAGGTTGGAATTTACCCACCAACACTTTAGCATGTTATAAGCATTAAAATAAACTTTTAAGCATGTATCACCCGTTCATCCCATTAAATCTATTTGAGTTCTAGCTATAACTTTATATCGATTTTACCCATTAACCTGTTTGGGTCTTTGGGATAAAACATAACTAAATTCAACCCATTAATAAGTACTAGTTGTATACCCGCGCACAACTGCGACGATAAATAGTTATATTATAAAAATAGTAAATGAATTGCTAGCCCAACTCTCCTCCGAAATTCCCTACCTGCTTAGTGAATTTGGTTCACAATACTCTGAATGTATATGCGTTAGTTGTATGTTTTTGCTTGGTTTCCTGTAGCTTTCCCGTGACATCATTATTCCCGCATATAGAAAGACCCTCGCAATCTCTTACCCGCCAAACACTCCCCCAAAAGTATATGATTTTGACGAATCAAGATTGTATTGATTGAAATAAAGGTTAAAGTTGTAAAATTTTGAATCAAAATAAAATAAACTCACTAAAAAAAAAAAAAAAAAAAAAAAAAAAAGATACTTCAATTTGAAAATAAATGTGAATTTTTAGTTGAAAAGTGACACATGTCACCTCATTATTGGAGCTCCTTATCTTAATTTTGGGTTAGGAGTTAGACTTGGAGTTAGTTGATAAGTGACACATGTCACCTCATGATTGAAGCTCCTAACCTTAATTTTTGGTTAGGAGTTAGGCTTGGAGTTAGGTTTGGTTATCCATGCATTATTTAGTATATAGAAATGAGTCAAAGTTCACCTCAATTATCAACTTGGTGACAAACGTTTCAAACCATGATACTTCCTTTAGTTTGAGAAAAAGCAGCTTTCTTGCGAAAATGCAAAATACTAAAATAGTATACTTAGCAGGAATGAGCAATTTCTAGCAAAAGATGCCAAGTACACAGATGCATTTAAAGTTTTACAGTTCATTAACATTGTTGGGTCTTATAAAGTATAAGGTTTGCATCTAAAAAGTTTTACTGGTCAGAGAAATTGATCACCAGTATTTAGCAACCTACTCTTCTTTTATCCTATGAGAATTGCAAAACCCTCCTTGCATGTTTTCACAAAATTGCAAAGCTCCTTAACTAGTCTTAAAAAGATTACAGGAAATTACCTTATCCCTGAAACTCTTCAAGGCTGCATCCAAAGTATCAAGACTGGAATGCTTAACAGTGTGCACCTTCCACTCATCAGACAGCTGTTTTAGAACTATCACACTAGCTTCAAGATTATCCACATATATATCGTCCTGATTTCAATTTTACATTGAGAACTCCAGTAAGGCAACCGACCGCAAACAAGTAACGACACGTATAGTATATAAACAACATTCACTTTAGTTTACCCATTGCTTGTAACAGTCTAGACTTTGACCCAAACACCATAAGAATATGTTGATTGCTTCACTTGCTAGAGCAGAGTTACCTGTAAACAGTTTTTAATATTAGAGACACTGATAATGTAGGTTTTTAGCTACAAAATGGATCTTTGGGAACATGAATAATGGGAGGTTGAAACAGATAGATTTCAAAATAACTAATATATTGAATATATTTCCAATACTACGAAAACATAAAATCTGGATAACAATTTAAAAGATTATGAGCACATGAATCTGTTTAGGGCCATTTGTAAACCATTTCCGATTTCTTTATTAGCTATGATTAATTCAACCATTTGACCTGCTTAAAGTGAAAGACAACCAAAATAGACCAAACAACAACCGAACGCGATCAAATTACCAACTGTAATGATACTAAGTTTCTATGTGGAATTACTGCAAAGAGAGATTAGATAAGGAAAAGAAAAAGAAATGGCAAAATAATAATAATAATAATAATAATAATAATAATAATAATAATAATAATAATAATAATAATAATAATAATAATAATAATAATAATAATAATAATAATAATAATAATAATAATAATAATAATAATAATAATAATAATAATAATAATAATAATAATAATAATAATAATAATAATAATAATAATAATAATAATAATAATAATAATAATAATAATAATAATAATAATAATAATAATAATAATAATAATAATAATAATAATAATAATAATAATAATAATAATAATAATAATAATAATAATAATAATAATAATAATAATAATAATAATAATAATAATAATAATAATAATAATAATAATAATAATAATAATAATAATAATAATAATAATAATAATAATAATAATAATAATAATAATAATAATAATAATAATAATAATAATAATAATAATAATAATAATAATAATAATAATAATAATAATAATAATAATAATAATAATAATAATAATAATAATAATAATAATAATAATAATAATAATAATAATAATAATAATAATAATAATAATAATAATAATAATAATAATAATAATAATAATAATAATAATAATAATAATAATAATAATAATAATAATAATAATAATAATAATAATAATAATAATAATAATAATAATAATAATAATAATAATAATAATAATAATAATAATAATAATAATAATAATAATAATAATAATAATAATAATAATAATAATAATAATAATAATAATAATAATAATAATAATAATAATAATAATAATAATAATAATAATAATAATAATAATAATAATAATAATAATAATAATAATAATAATAATAATAATAATAATAATAATAATAATAATAATAATAATAATAATAATAATAATAATAATAATAATAATAATAATAATAATAATAATAATAATAATAATAATAATAATAATAATAATAATAATAATAATAATAATAATAATAATAATAATAATAATAATAATAATAATAATAATAATAATAATAATAATAATAATAATAATAATAATAATAATAATAATAATAATAATAATAATAATAATAATAATAATAATAATAATAATAATAATAATAATAATAATAATAATAATAATAATAATAATAATAATAATAATAATAATAATAATAATAATAATAATAATAATAATAATAATAATAATAATAATAATAATAATAATAATAATAATAATAATAATAATAATAATAATAATAATAATAATAATAAAATAAAACAAAAAATCTTGCCATCTCCAGCAGATTTAACAGCAATCGGTAACAGCTGCTGTGTAAGTTGCTTCATAGCTTTACTATCAGGAGTAACAGCAAGAGCAACCTCCTTCAGAAGGGGATAGACTGCTTCAAATCTCTCAGTTGCCTACAAGGAAAATATACAACATGCCATTTCATTAATTACTTTCTTATTCTATACATTTGTTGAGTAGCGATTTTCAGTCAAAACTTTTGAGAAATTTATATAAAAAGCTATGTTCTCCAATGAAATGCACCTTGACACGAGCTGTAGGAGCAGGAAAGGTAGATCCCATTAACAGCTCAAGAGCTGAAGGGGGCATCACACGCTCCCCCTTTCTCACAGCACCATTAACTAAAATTGTACGAGCCTTTGGGAATGATAAAATCCTGCAGATGTGAGTGAACTAACGACTTAATTATAAACTGATAATGAAACCATTTTAAGCTTCTTTCAGAATCATCTTTACAGGATAACATGACAAACAATCTTTAGAAAAATACAATGGTTGTAGAAACAATTTTTCATGTCCAATTATTTAATTAGAAATGAAGTGACAACACATTACTATTTATTTCAATTTAATACAATGATAACAGTTAATAAGTTATATGTAGACGGTCTTACCTCTCCACCAATTGCAGAATAAGGTGTCTAGATTGAGGATTACAGCCAGATTTACTGCACAATATTGGCAAGAGCAAGTGGACCCACAAGAACAGCCCCACAACAAGGTCCCCTTGACAAGCCTAAACAATTTCACTCTTAATTAGTTAATTCTTGCCCTCTAGAGGATATGTACTTATCCTAATGGGTTACCTGTGTGATAGTCCACAATAGGATCGGAAGCTTATCCGTCCCTTGATACTTAGGATCTTCTTTTATTGTAGGCAGAAGACCAATCATAACATCAGGCTTACACCGTAGTACAATTGCTAGAACCACAAATTTGGAAACCTGTGAAGACAGAATTATGACATGCCCAAATGGATAAGGGAATATAGCAGCTCTTTTTTTTGTAGGCTGGTCTAGTAATTAAAAAAAAAAAAAATGTTATGAATCGTCATCGAAAGACTTCTAGAGGTCTCTTGAACGTTTAATAAAGAGGTAGAAGGGAAGTGCTCCATCATATGAAATAACTATATCATTTCTCCGGAAAGCAGTTACTAAACAGCTATGTCTATCATGGAAAAGTGAAGTTCCTACTTTAACCACTGCAACCAATATGTATAATAACTACAAATGCAAACTAAGTGATAGACCTATGTGAATCCTCTTTAGATACGGAAAAGAATGCCTGGGCTCCACCACCAAAGATGCACAATATCACACAAATACATGAACGGTGCTTATTTCTGGAGCAATTTTGAGTCTAGTGAGTGTGATGTACTCAATATGCTGATGACTGGTGAAATAAAATGAAACTCTCCTTTTTTAGTCTAACAAATTAAAATATTTTGGTAGAAATGGGTGGATGAATAGAGAATAGCATTTGACAGCTACACAGATGTGAAAATTACAAAGATATGGTCCCAAAATGACGAGGACAAGATCGAGGAACTAGCTGTAAGAGTACATGGAGCATGGCAAGAGGACCCAAAGCAAGAGTACACTGTGAACTATATATTGGCCTTATGAATTCCTATACGACGAAATATTACAGTCTATCAGGAGATAATAGTAGCATAACTTTATGCCAATGTGTTGATACATGTACATTCAAGCAAAAGATTCAGCTAACCATTAGGTCTCTAATCATATACCTTTTAATATGCATTAAAAGGATCAGAACCACTGGTATATAATTTACAGTACATTGATGTTGATCCTAAATCAAAACTAACAGTGAAAGTAAAAAGCGAATATAAAAGCTACAACTAATGCTTCTCCCATGACAATTGTGCAATAAGTTGATTAGTCGTTCAAGCTCGAGGATGGCAATTACTAAAACTGATCCAGCAAAAACAAGTCCAAAGTAAACTATTGATCAAGTTCCAAAAAGTCTAACATCACTGTTACCGTAACAATGTCATTCTAGATCAATTAATAACAATATGCAAGTGATCTATTCTTGGTCATATATTGCAACAGATAAAGATACAAGGTACTGCAGTTCTGTATTTTTTATATGAATACAAGGTGTGCAAGATTGAGGACATAAGATTCCAACGATGGATATTACTAAACGAGTTCCTACTCTAAGATTAGCACCATCCTCATAAGCGAAAAACACTTTACCTGAGATTTTGTAAGAGGCTGTTGAACAAGCTTCTTTGAACCCTTGGTAGCGGCTTGATGGAGAGCAAGGTTAGTAAATATGCTATCTAAACACCACAACACAAAGTCCCCAAGCGCGTCTACAGGTTGATTGTTAAGCCAGTCGGCAGATGTCCTAAGAACATCTTCAGATATATCTGATAAAGGAATCTGCAGAAAAGCCAACCAAAAAGAAAAATTCCATAATAAATCAAACAAATTTATCAAAATAATTTCTTTAGAAAAGCCGATTTTCCAACTAGCTTCTTATCTAGCATAGGATATGCTAAAGTACCCACGATCAGTGTCCCAAGCGAATCGGGCACAGTAGGGTTCATGGAACGTCATGGTAGCGATTTCGAGCAGTAAATTAATGCTTCTAATTGCTAGTTAATTATGCTTAAAGGAATTGGTGATTGCGGACTGAAAGTGTCAAGTCATTCAGGAAGTTTGGATCTTATAACACCTTATAATAGGAAGTAGCGAATTTTAGGGAACAAGCAAACCACGATCCTGTACTAAAATACTATCGTATGTATCTCTATCAACACTTTCTAACCGATTACTACTACTGATTTAAAAAAAATCGAAAAGTAAGATGCAATTAGAAAGGGAAAGTAGTTAGTTAGTTACATGAATCATGTTGTTAACAGAAGCCTGTTTCAAAATGTTGATCCACGGAAACTGCAAACTATTCACCGAACCAAACACTCCTCCAAAATATGCCAAAAATCTCATCATCCGTACATCCGCTTTCATCTCATCCTGTAATAATAATTCACTTAATTAATACAGTAATAACTACAGTAATATTTTATATTAAATAAAATAAAATTACCGTTATACATGCAAGATAAACAGATAGATCAATTGCATTAATCTTTAATGCAGCTTCATTAACACTAATAACTTTTTTACTCTTCTGCTTCTTCTTTACTGGGATGATGACGTCATCTGCACCGGTGCTCATGTCTTCAAGTGGTTCTATAACAGTTTCAGGTTTAACGGTCACGTGTTCCACGTCATTGCCAGGTGTCGCGACGACGTCATCCGGTGGTGGTTGTTTGTTACGTTTTGATTTCTTATAGGACACAGTTTGCCATTCTTGATCGTCGTGTTCTGGTGAATTTCCCCCCATTTCTTTTTTGGACGGAATGGCGTCGTTTTGACGGTTAGTCTACGTGAGTGGATTTAAGTGATAGCTGGGGGGTTATGTTTTTGACTTGTTTGGAGGGAGAAAATGAGATTATTTTTTATTGTTAAGATTTACTCCAATTTTAGATTAAAATTCACAAATTTGTTCTATTTATAATAGAAAAATGTTCGAAAAGTGAAATGTTGAGTTTTTAACAATGGTCAAATGAGAGAAAGTGAAATGTAATTAATACTCTTATTAAAACACCCCAATACTTAGAAATACAATTATTTATTCACATTGTACAACCAAATTAAAGCATATCTACCAAATTAAATACAACCAATCAAACACAAATCGGGTTGACCTGGGACGCTTCAAACCCAGCGGGTTGACCCAGTTTAATTTGACCCGTTTTCGATTCAACCTATCAAGTTGACCCGGTTTAACTCGACCCATTTTTCGACCAGAACGGTTTAACCGGTTGAACCAACCGGGTCGAACCGGGTTTTCAAACATTATCCATTACTTAAAAAAGAACAATGATTTACTCACATTGTACAACCAATTAAAAACATATCTACCAAATTAAATACAACCAATTAAAACACAAACCGGGTTGACTCGGGACACTTCAAACCCGGCGGGTTGACCCAGTTTAATTTGACCCGTTTTCGACCCGACCTAGCAAGTTGACCCGGTTTAAATCGACCCATTTTTCGACCGGAACGGTTTAACCGGTTGAACCACCCGGGTCGAACCGGGTTTCAAAACATTATCCATTACTTAAAAGTACAATGATTTATTCACATTGTACAACCAATTAAAACATATCTACCAAATTAAATACAACCAATTAAAACACAAACCGGGTTGACCCGGGACGCTTCAAACCCGGCGGGTTGACCCAGTTTAATTTGACCCGTTTTCGACCCAACCTAGCAAGTTGACCCGGTTTAAATCGACCCATTTTTCGACCGGAATGGTTCAACCGGTTGAACCACCCTGGTCGAACCGGGTTTCAAAACATTATGTTTAATTCTCAAACCTTCAAACTTTTATTATTTTTTGTTTATAACCTATAAACTTTTTTTTATCAATAAACTATTTGTCGCTATAAAATCCCGTTACTATGCACGGGTACTCGTCTATTCTTTAAAAAATAAAAACTCGTTTTCCTTTTTTCCTTCTAAAACTTAAACTAGGTATAATACAGCTCGCACGGGTTTTTCTTAAGTGTTTAATTATTTATTATCACTTACAAGAATACACTAGTTACATACCCGTGCACAACTGCGGCGACAAATATAGTTACATTATAAAAATAATAAATGATAGCCCAACTATCCCCTAAATTCTTTACCCGCTTAGTGAAT
This sequence comes from Artemisia argyi, assembly GCA_030686995.1. Taxonomy (NCBI): domain Eukaryota; kingdom Viridiplantae; phylum Streptophyta; class Magnoliopsida; order Asterales; family Asteraceae; genus Artemisia; species Artemisia argyi. Next base: position 1,125 of record JARVZY010007995.1, on the reverse strand, counting down.
TTGTTTCACAACACTCCAAATTTATATGCGTTAGTTGTATTGATTGACATAAAGGTTAAAGTTGTAAAAATTTTAATCAAAATAAAATAAACCCACTAAAAATCTAAAAACTAAAAAGTAATAAAAATATATCAAAATGGATGTTGAATTAAAGAGCATAAAATTTTAGAAAATATGGTGAAATTAGATTATAAAAAAAATAAATTGATAAAAAGATATTTTAATTTAAAAATAAAGGTAAATTTTAAGTTGGGAAGTGACACATGTCATCTCATGATTGAAGCTCCTTATCTTAATTTTTGGTTAGGAGTTAGGCTTGTAGTTAGTTGAGAAGTGACACATGTCACTTCATAATTGGAGCTCTTTATCTTAATTTTTTGTTAGGATTTAGGCTTGAAATTAAATGCATTATATAGTAGTATAGATATAGATACTGCGTAAACACAATTAAGCAAATAAACTACAACCTTGCTATCCTTTCTCTGCCACTCCATAATGATCAGCTTTGTTTCTCTACAACTAAAACACCCACCTTATAAAGTCTCTTGTTAACTTTAGCATACAAATTATTTGTTTTGGTCTTCAACTAAATTGTATAGTTTGTGCTTATTATGTTATCATAGACAATGATCGATGATAAACAAAACTAACGTATGTGATTGCTTAGTGACTACTAACAATTATCATAAGTTCATCATTTTTGGAGGATGGCCTAGCATTCTTGTTAGAACAACAAATTTTGTGACAGTTTTTGTATTTTCATTCTTTGATGTACTCGTATCCTACTTTAAATTAGTTTTCTAGATAAATTTGTATGCACACACAGGGTTGTGACTTGAATCAAATTTAGTACAGGTATAGTAATCCGATTTGTTTTTTGAAATTATGTGAGTAGCTTTTTTCCATCATGAATGTTTTTCTATTATTGGTGTAGGAAGTATTACATAATTAGTTTCATGAAGTTATAGATTCTGATGCAAAAACATTGATTGTAACCAAACATGTAAAGAAGTAGAACCAAAAACAATGACATGCAAAGTAAAACATTGTGTCTATCTCAAAAGACAATTCATACCATTAGTATTCTCATGTGTTCTAGCACATCGTTGGAAAAAAAGAACACTT
>JARVZY010007993.1:0-20886 GCA_030686995.1 Artemisia argyi | reverse complement strand
TAATGGAGATGCAAAATAACATAAGCGGAAAAATTCAAATTATTGAACCCTAAATCTTGCCTATATAAACAATCCCAAAAAACCATGGAGATGCAAAATTATTTCTTGTTCCACAAAAAACAATGGAGATGATGATGATGAAGAAGAAACGAGTCGACCCATCAATCTTGGTAGGAAAAGAGTTTATTGTTTGGTTGATGAAAGAGTGATGAAGTAGCAAGACACTACTGTCAACAACTAGAAGTAGCAAGCAAAACCATATACATGCTTATAAGTATTAGAATTGTGTTTTGGCTGCCCATTAGTTAACCACACCATTACAATATATAATCCCTAATATATGGTTCTAGATATGAAACATTAAACGGGCTAGGCCTATCACTAAAAACAAAGCCCAAAGGCTCTAATAATAATACTCGTCTAACACTCCCCCGTAGTTTGAGCGGGAGAGGGGCAAACACTCAAACTGGAACGGAACTCCTCAAATAGCGCAGACGGTAAACCCTTGGTGAAAATGTCAGCATACTGGTAACGTGATGGCACATGAAGAACACGAACCTGACCACGAGCAACCATATCACGAACAAAATGAATATCGATCTCAATGTGTTTGGTCCGCTGGTGCTGAACCGGATTAGCTGTCAAATAAATAGCGCTAACATTGTCACAATAGACAATGGTGGCAGAAAATAATGGTGTATGAAGCTCACGAAGAAGATTATGAAGCCAGGCAGATTCAGCAACTGCATTTGCAACACCTCTGTACTCATCCTCAACACTCGATCTAGAGAGAGTATGTTGTCGTTTAGAAGACCATGATAGAAGATTATCACCCAAGAAAACACAATAACCAGAAGTAGAACGTCTAGTATTAGGACAACCAGCCCAATCAGCATCAGAATAAGCAACCAGAGAACCAGTAGAAGAAGCATAAAGTTGGAGCCCAAAGTCCAACGTACCATGAACATAACGAAGAACTCGCTTGAGAGTTGAAAAGTGAGGCTCTCGAGGATCATGCATATGAAGGCACACCTGTTGTACTGCATAAGATATATCTGGACGAGTAAATGTTAAGTACTGCAAACCACCTGCAAGACTACGATATAAGGTAGGATCAGAAACATGATTCCCGTCAGAATCAAGCTTAGATTATGTGCTAACCGGAGTCCGAGTTGGATTACATGTAGCCATATGTGCCCGGTCCAAAAGCTCCAAAGCATATTTCTTCTAAGAGAGGAACATGCCTTTAGAGTCACGGATAACAGAAATCCCTAAAAAATAATTAATGGCCCCCAAATCAGTCATATCAAACTCCATATGTAGAGATGAGATAATACGATGAAGTAAATCTGTAGAAGAAGCCGTTAGTACAATATCATCAACATAGATCAACAAATATGCAACCTCAGTACCATGCCGATATATGAACAAGGACGAGTCACATCGACTTGACGAGAAACCAACCCTTAGAGCATAATTTGCAAACCGTTGAAACCAAGCACGAGGTGCCTGTTTCAATCCATATAATGACCTCTGTAATCGACAAACATAATGTGGAAAACGAACATCCACAAACCCTGGTGGCTGATACATATAAACAGACTCTGAAAGATCACCATTAAGAAAGGCATTCTTAACATCAAGTTGGTGAATGGGCCAATTCCGAGATAATGCAAGACTCAGAACAGTACGAATAGTAGCCGGTTTAATAACCGGACTAAAAGTATCACCACAATCAACACCAAGTTGCTGAGTACTACCGTTAGCCACAAGACGAGCCTTATACCTGCTCAAAGAACCGTCGGCATGATATTTGTGCCGAAACAACCACATAGACCATTCTACATTAACATTAGGTGGTTTTGGAACAAGAATCCAAGTATCGTTTCTGATTAATGCATTATATTCATCATGCATAGCATCTCGCCAATTAGGATTAGATAAAGCAACAGAAGGAGACTTAGGAATAGGAGAAATATGAGAGACATGGCCATGAAAACGGGGATTGGGCTTAACTGTGCCAACTTGGGCACGTGTGACCATAGGATGAGTTCGGGTTGGGGGGTTAGGGGCCGGAGTATGTTGGGTTGTAGGATGGGGGGTTGAGTTAGGAGATTGGGCCATAGTGGGTTGGGTCATAGGTATTGTGGTTGGTGTAGGTGTATGGTAGGTCGGAGTATCGGGAGGTGTTGGGTCGAGGGTTTGTGGGGCCGTAGGGGTGTTATGCTCATTTGGAGCAGGTTGGTGTGGGGCTAGGTTATAAATGATATGACGCATAATAGAAGATGGTGTAGGTTCAAGAAACGTGTAAGACGGTGGGTTAGATGGTGTTATAGAACCATACGGAAATTGAAGTTCATCAAATGTTACATGGCGAGAAAGAATGATTTTATTGGTGGAGAGGTCAAGGCACCGATACCCACGATGATAAGCGGGATATCTCAAAAATATGCAAGGAGTAGCGCGAGGTGCTAGTTTGTGAGGTGAATCGAGATGTGGGTAACAAAGACAACCAAAAGTGCGTAAACGTGAGTAGTCAGGTTGTTTGTTAAACAATTTTGTGCAGGGTATGTCATTTTGAATGGCGGATGAGGGAAGTAGATTGAATAAGTAGGCGACCATATGTAATGCCTCGACCCAAAAGGTTGGTGGAAGGTGAGCTTGGAAAAGTAGGGTGCGAATAACATTATTAATAGTTCGGATCATTCGCTCTGATTTTCCATTTTGTTGCGAGGTTTTTGGGCAAGAAAAACGGAATTGAATGCCATTTTGACCAAACAGGTTAAGGAGATTGGTGTTGTCAAACTCACCACCATGGTCACACTGAAAAGCCGCAATATCACACTTAATCTGATTATTTACATATTAACGAAAATGTAGGAATTTTTGAAAAACTTCAGATTTAGTACGTAAAGGATAAATCCACAAATAATGTGAATAATGATCAAGAAATAACACATAGTATTTAAAACCACCAGAACTGACAATGGGAGAAGTCCAAATATCTGAGTGAACAATCTCAAAACGACGAGTAACAACAGAATCTGAACTAGAAAACGGAAGTCTCACATGTTTTCCAAGCTGGCAAGCGTGACAAATATGAGGAGACTTTTCTTTATTACAAGAAATAAATTGACGAGAAACAAGAGAACGTAACACTTCTTCCCCAGGATGCCCGAGGCGTTGGTGCCACGTAGAAGGGCTGATAGAAAGCAAAGCATGAGGAATGGGAGAAGGTTGGGTGACTGGGTAGAGATCTCCTGAGCTGTCACATCTGAGGAGAATATGACGTGTCAAGAAATCCTTCACAGAGAAACCAAATGCATCGAATTCAACAGTACAATTATTATCCCTAGTAAATTGACGAATAGAAATAAGATTTTTGATGATATTAGGGGTAACAAGAACATTATGTAAGTGCAAAGGACGATTGAGAGTAGGTAAGATGCTATGACCAGTATTAGTAACAGGTATGGATTTACCATCACCAACACAAACAGATGGATATAAACATTTATTATAAACGGTATTTAAATTCTTTGTATGTGAATTGAGATGAGATGATGCACCTGTGTCCATATTCCATGTCGGATCTCGAATAGTCATGGCGCTGAAAGCACGTGGGAGCTTAGATGGAGCTACGCCTAAAATACCCGCCTGTGTATTTAACATATTGTTGGACCGAGTAATAATTAAATGATGTTTCTTTTTCTTTTCTACTAATGCGTCAATAAACCACAAACAAAGAAAGGGTAAACTATATTTGTGCCGTAGACGAATTAAATGATGTTTTCTTCTTTTAACATCAAAACCAAGAAATAATATACTCCTTACTGTAGACGAATTGCTTTCTTCTTTCAACACCAAAACCAAAGGAATAATATATCTGTATGACGAATTGACCGGATGAAAGATGGATAGAGAAGGGAAAAAGACAGGGTAAAAGTTAATAGAGGATCGCTTTTGCTCTTGATACCATATTAGAATTGTGTTTTGGCTGCCCATTAATTAACCACACCATTACAATATATAATCCCTAATAGATGGTTCTAGATATGAAACATTAAACGGGCTAGGCCTATCACTAAAAACAAAGCCCAAAGGCTCTAATAATAATACTCGTCTAACAATAAGTAATGAACTTTCTTTCATTTAGGGAAGAACAGTACGTACTTGAATACTTGTGTTTTTTTATGTGTGCGTGTGTATATTTCTACACATGCTGATATATGACAACAATGGACCACCTTTATTAATATGCAATCAGACTTGTACGTACTTGTTTTTATAATATGCAATCAGAACATCATGTGTATATATATATACACATACTGATATACGTCAACAATGGACCACCATTTGTTTTTATATGTGTTAACCCAATGGACCACCGTTCTTCTTTTTGTTACAAGTATGTGTTCTAAAATTCTCCTTTTATTGTTTTTTTACAGCTTCATCCCCCTAACCTTGCTCCATGATCCTAATCCATTTTTCAACCCTAAGTTGATAAAAAAGAATTGGGATGACATTATTGTCATATCAAGTGATGACGAAGAAGACGAAGAGAAGAAATTCCTACGCTAACAGTTCAGAGTCGAGAAGTCGTGATTGGTCGGAAAAGAGTTTATAGTTGATTGATGAAAGTGATTGTAGTGAAGAATAGAATTTATATCGTTTACTTTTTGTTAAAACATCTTGTATAACAAGAAATATAAACGATGTCGTGGTTTCCTTAGTTTATCTTTTTATAAATAAAATTGTCATTTGCAATGGTTTGCTTCTAATGTGGTTCTCTTCATTGATTATCAAAACTGTCTTGATAGTTCAAACAATGGTGGAACTTCATTTTCTCTTATCAAAATTTGCTCTTAATGTGGTTCTGTTCATTGATTACGTCTTTTATAGCACGTTTTATTTGTAACCATATATATCATTGATGTGTGCTTTTTCAGACATCTTTTTTAGACCAAAATCAGACCAAATACACCAAATACTAACCAAATATGCCAAGAGAATGTGTGTTTTTGTATTTGTGTATGTGCAGGTACGAATATGTGACAAATGAACAAAAACAAAGCAAAAACCGACAAAAACGAGCACGAGATTGGAAAAAGGTCAAAAGCCTGAGCCGGGGAAGCAAAATGATAAAGGAAAGCTCAAAATGTCATTAGAAGTCCTCAGAGATTCAGAAAGTTGCATAATTAGTCCTTGATCAAAGTTTTGAGTGATTGGCAATTTTAGTCCCTACAATTTTCAAAAAATTTCAAAAATGTTCCCTTGGAAGAAAAGTCAAAAATGGTCCTTGATGAATCAAAGAATTACAATATAAACCCTTGGATTACATTTTTGATTATTGTCAATTTCAGTCCCTAAGTTTTCAGAATCTACATTTTTGGTCCTTATTAATAAACCTAATCCTAAAACCTTAATATCAAAAATCTGATCCACAATGTTAACCTATAATACACCCCAGCCCAAAACACCAAGCCCAACTCCCTTTTAACCCGATCTACCCAACCCCCTACCCGGTCAAACCGATCAACACACCCTTAATATTAGACTATGTTTATTGGTGACCTAAAGTCACAACCGGTCACAAGAGATTGCCAATTTGTGGTCACTTGGTGACCTAAAGTCACAACCGATTGCCACATGTCAATTTGTGATTGGTTGAAAGGGGAGAATCGGTCGTGACCCCAACCCACAACCCACACCAAAGGTCACCAATAAACATAGTCTTAAAAACCCAACACAAATTTACCGCCCCCCAAATCATACCCCAACCCAGGCATTTTACTATTCCTAGAACCCTAACCCCCATCCCACAAAATTACCCCCTCTAAGTAATAATTACCCCATTATTGGTACTTCTAGAAGGTGTCAGGGATGGCAGAGACACGTGGACCAATGAAATAACACACGCGGGATTCACAACTTCATCACAATTGATCCAAGGGCTGTGATTATTAGAGTGGTGAGCAAGGGATGATCAACGGATTGTAATACACTTAAAGAAGCACAACGTCATGAGGATTGATGACCTGGATTTCTGGAACTTTCACAAGACTTCGCTCTCTTAGCATCTATAAATTGTCCCCTCCTCACTCATAGGAGACTGTTAGATTTTAGGTTAGTGGTTAGGAGTAGGAGTAGAATAAAATAATAGTAAGTGTAATCTTAGCTTAATTTGCAGTATTATTTATGTCATTGTAACTTTTCAGCTTTGTACTCATTTAAAAGTTCTTAATAAAATTTAGTGTTTCATTGAAATCTCTTGTCATTTAATTTTCAAAGCAATTTATGATTTAAATTCTGTTCTAGCCTGCAGTATTTCATTCTAGTTTAAACGTGTTACATTATATCTGCTTAAAAAGTTCATTAGTAAGTGGTCAACGAAAGTCAAGCCTTGTTCATGGTAATGATTTTGGGATTACTGGTGTGGAATTCATGTTTTCTGAAGTAATTTTGAAGCCTATCTAGAGATAGGCTGCTTGGAAAGCCCTCCATCTAGTCGGGGGTAAAGAAGTGAGTTCATTCTTTTAATTTTCTTACATCTTATCTATTATAGTTTATTAGTTGTTGCTTCTTGTTTATATCTGTTTATCTGCTGATTTAGAGTTTATTTAGTTCTGTGTTTAGCTGCTGCTTACATTAAGTTCATTAGCTCTCCTCCAATGTTTATCTTTTGATTAAGACTGCATATCTAGGTTTTAGTTGTTCTGAGTTGTTATTTTTGGTTCACTTAACAATTATCATTGCTGATTTAGTCATTAGAATAGTAAGTTCCTGTTCCTGCTCTATTTACTGTTTCATTCATAGTAGATTATTTCTTCATTGTTTCTGTTGATTATTGTTGATATTTGCTGTTTATTTAGCTTCACTATTGATTACTGCATCTAATTTGATCAATAGAATTGGAGTTTAAGGCTTAAACAGTTGAAAACTTAAGTGTTACAAGTTGGTACAGGGGTGTTTGGATCTACTTGACCTGCTGTGATTTTGTGGTTGTTAGACTTAGTTTATATTTTCTGCACTAGGCTCAATTAAGTTAGATATTGCATAAAGTAGGTAGGCTTCATAGCTAAAAGTCCAAGTTCAGTGTTGCTTAAATCTGTGTTCATGATTTCACAGTTAGGGGTGTTTGGCTTAAGTTAATTTAAGGTAGTCAAATTAGTATTTAGTAACAATTTGGATTTCATTTAGCTGTCATTTGGTGATATTAGTAGTTTAAAAGGTACTTGAATCTGTTTTACGTAGAATACTAGGATTTGCACTAGTAGTTTAATTACTTAGTTTCATATCAGTCAATTAGTTATAACTAAGAGTAATTTGGATTTAGCACCTTTTAGTTGTTTAATTCAGCCTTATAAGTCTATAATAATTGCATTAGTAGGAGTAGTGTAGAACGGATTTTGGGTTCCATCAGTCAATTGGCCAAGTTTTCTCAACTGTATAAAACTCCAGGGTAGTCTCAAAAAGCTTAAACATCGGATCGAATTTTAGTGCTCAATCAGTTTTCAAAATTCATAAACCTTGGTTTTATATGATAATTGGTTGCTTGTGTTTCAAAATCAAAACGAAAATCATTATTTGAAATTCATTTGCTAGCTAAAATTCGAGTTTGAATTGAGTTTGTTTGGGCTGCAATCTCCCCTGCACATCAGCCCTTGCCCAAATTTCTAAGTAAAATTTAGGTGAGCAATTAATCATTTGAGATTAAGTATTTGGTTCTTTTTGATTCTCAGTAAGTCAGAGGACAGTTTGCCCCCATAAGATTTCAGACTTGACCTTATTTGCACTGCTTATTAAGCTTGTTTAGTTGTATGGTTCAAGCCTAGGTTCTGATTTCACTTATTAGGCTGCACTTGTGATTTAGTGTTCAAAACTTGTGCTTTATTGTTCATTTGAGTTTTATCATACCTCTAGTTGTTGTTTACACAGAGCTTTTGCCTTTTAGCTTACTGTTCAGCTTATTGTGTATCTCATTATTGCGTATTGCCAACTGATTTGGTCTTAACTAAGTTTCTGAGTGTCTATTGGTCTAAGTTCTCTTCATTTAAGCTTTTCTGAGTCCAAAAATCAATTGGTCAAGAACTTGGTCAACTCTGGGTCAAAGTTACTTATTAATAAGCATTTTCTATTAAGCAGTTTCATAGCTTAATGCATTTCCACAGCTTATTTTCAACTTTTTATACTTTTCTTAGATTTATAATAATATTTTAGAATTTTCAGAATTTTTTCATATTTTTCTGTTTTCATTTGCTACTTTTCTTAATTAATTTTCATTTTTAATCAATTTATAATTCTATTTAATTACCAAAAAAAAATAATTAAAAAAATTAGAAAAAGCCAAGAAAAATCCAAAAATATTTTTAAAATTTATTTTAATTTATTTTAGAATTTTAGAAATTTAATTTGCATTTTTCCCATTTATTTTGAATTTAATTTAAATTTTTAATTAGATTTAATAGTTTTTAATTCCCAAAAATTACATAAAAAGCCAAAAAAATTAGTTTTTAGTTTTAAAATTTCTTTTTAGTTATTTTATAATTTTCAAAATTTATTTTTTATTTTTCTCACCATATTTGCGTTTTCTTTTAATTTTTAAATTAGATAATTAGTTTTTAATTCATAAAAAATAAATAAAAAGTCAAAAAAATATTTTTCTTTTTATCAAAATTTTCTTTTATCATTTTTAACTTTTCAAAATTATTTTCAAGTCCATAGGAGTAGCGTAGCTTAAAATTCGCATTTTATTTCGTACAATAACGTTTATTTTACGTTTTAGCTTACGTTTTCAATTTTACGTTACGTTTCTAGTTTCCTTATTTAAAATACGTGCTTAAGTGATTATTTGTGCTTCATTTGTTATTTCATTAGTATAATCTCATCAAAATCACTTTTTACCACTTTCACGACACGTTTCACGAATCGAGAATTGAAAATTCCATTCACACCTTCGTTGGGACACGACCCGGGGAAATACTTTCCTAAGCATTTCTTCGGAAAAATAAACCTATACTAAAAAAACGAATATATCAATCATTCTCTCTATGTGTGTTTTTTAGTGTGTGCGGGTTCTTTTTAGTTTTAAAAGTACAAGGCTTTAAGCCATGCAGAGATGTTGTGTGAACAGCAAAATAATAATAAAAATAATGTTTTAAGCAATGGATAAAGTAATTAATACTGATCATATAAAGAATATTACGGAGTATCTTTTTTCTTTTTTTATATGGTGATTTTGTTATATCTTTAACTAGCTTAGAGACCCGTTGACACCGGGTAATTTTTTAAAGAAATAGAGAAATGAGATGATAAGAAAAGTAATAACGTAAATTTGTTCCATTTAAAATATGAAACAAAGAATAAGTCAATGCGTCAATTATCCGATAAGCAATTGAGTTTGTTACAATTAAACTAATAACGTCCAAGTGTCGGCGTCTCTAAAATTGATTGTCTTGAACATAAAATGATGTATGTGGGCGATTATCGATTCAATACCCAATGATCGTGCAGTGCACACCTAATAGTCAATAGATGATGTAAGTAAAAGCATGTTGTGACTAATAAAATATTATAATTGAGAATATGAGAAAGAAAAAGGGACATGTGTATTTTACATACCTTTTGAAGTTTGATTATAGAACTTGAAGTACTTCTTTGTATACGACATTTGTTGTAGTTTTAGAGACATTACCATCCTGATCACAAACGACAACCTTCAAACCCTTCTTGCTTTTTACTCTTGACACAACAACGTATAGTTATCCATGTGTAATAAGTCAATGATACTATAAACAATTATGTTTGTAACTATTAATATAATAACAACCATGCATCATGTACTCCAGTTTTGATGGTCTTGAAAGAAATGATTCATTATGGAGTTACGTGTGTGAATAAATTAGTGACAAACAACAACGAACGTAAATAGGTTCTATTATTTTTTAAAGGAATAATAATTAATATGTAAATGATACAATAAACAATTTGGATTGTAACTATTAAGTAAATAATTTAAAATCAACTCAATATGTTTTAGCAAATGTCCATTCCGTACACACCTAGTAGTCCAAAGAAAATGTAAGTAAAAAGTAGGTCGTGATTCATAATCTATTATAATTTAAAATATGGTAAAAAATGATATGTATATTGTACCGTCTGTACATACCTCTTGAACAAATCAATTACAAACTTAGCCCCAACAAAGTAAGATAATCAAATTAATTTCCTTTATAGGAATCCAAGATGAGAGGGTATTTGAATAATACTAAGAATGCCATGATATTACTTTAAGTCAAAAGAACATCATGAAACTAAAAATAAGCTTTTTAAAATCCTAAATTCCATGAACTAACAATATGAGTAAATCTTTGTTTTCCCCTGGAACACTACCTACAACATTATACATTGTTGTGTCAATCAAAATCTCAACTTGAAAGTTAAAGAAGGCCAACATATTAAATGTCAAATAAATACTTAGTAAAATCTTGTATTCATGTTCGAATGCAATGTCATTAACAAAACTAAGAAGTTCAAAAAAAAAATAACAAAACTGAGCTAAGAAAGACGTGTTTGGGTAAGCATATTAGGTGTTTAATAAGTTGGTGCATTTTGTAAAAGCTATAAGGTGTTAGACATGTTTTGACTTTTTTTGGGATAAATAAGCTAATAAGCATAATCTGTTGGATATGAGCTTTTTGAAAACACATAAGCTTAGCCAAGCACCCCTAATAACAAATCACAAGGTAATAAATGCCTGAGTGTTATACAAAAGAAAATATTTTCAATACGTGTAGCAATGAAATTAGTGCAAAAAATATGAAAAATACAAATTATTTTCAAGAAGTGTTTGATAAACCTTCTCTTTGACCCATTACTCAACCCGACCCATTTTGAATTATTCATGTCATTATGTTGGATTATAACACCACTGCTACGAAAGGCACTTCTACTTTTAATCTATACTCTCAAGTTCACCATGTGAGGTTTCTTCTTGCCTTGGACCGAAACTCTTTCTTTGTGATGCACCAGGACTTTAGGAATGTGCTCAACTGCGCCAAGAGAAAAAAGAAAGTGTTACTTTAACAGCTCCATCATTATCTTAGGATAATAGTAACAACAATTATCTATTAACTTTTTTTACCGATATACATATCATTAACCATTTAGTGCAACACAATTATGCCTTCCTACCAGAGTAAGCAATTTGTAACCAATAAAGGAAACAAATTGCACATTTTGGTAAGAAATGTTAGATATGTTTGGATTAGATGGTTTATAAAAGTCCACTATATATGTCGATAAAAAGTGAATAGTACGCTGCTGCAGTTCTCGTAGTTTGCCCTGTAATAAATCAAAGTTTATTTGAAAAATTAAAAATTTGGCCAATAAAACTTACATTGTTGATAAGTTTTGCACCGTACCACACAGAATCTGCACCATAAAGGGGGGCTATAACTTTAATCTCATTGGCTATAGATGGGTGAAGAAGATAATGAAGTTCCTTCTCTAAGTTTCTGCTAGTTATACAACAGTTCTGAAAAAAAAGATACTAACAAACACCAAAACATTTCAATTTACATATGATACTCATCTATACATTATACCTGCTACTCCTGGTAAGCATTTAGTTCCCTCAGCCAAGACAACGGTCTTGTACCAACTTTCATCAGTGGTCAAATCAGCTTCATGCCAATGATCAATCGAATAGCCCCAGCTTGATGCAAACCCATCGCATGCCTAAACTGAAGAACCGTTAAATAAACACAAATAAGACTAATAAAGGTAAAAATATACATATATTTAATTCAACCACACAACATTATTTAGCATATATAACAAAAGAAACTTTAAATAATTAAGCAACCAAGTTAATTTGTATACCTCTTTCAATGAGCAAACAGTGTATAACGAATCAAAGTGTAGATTTCTTTGCTGCATCTGTTCCCTTAGGTGATTTGGCTTTAAGGATCCAGCAAAACATTTTCTGTTATAGTTTTAACATTAACGATCTTAACCCAACCCACCATAAACCATTACCTATCCCACATAAACCGTGGAATGAATATGTAGTTAGAACATAACTACATATTCATAACTGAATATGCCACAACATAACCACTTATAACCATTCATATAGTTAAGCGCTTAAATCACTCGACACATTTTCTCGAGCAATCTATTACGAATATCTACCTTATCTAGAACCTACAATCACATAACACCTAAAACTAACATTATATATAATCGGACATTTATATGAAAAAAATGATCATTCCTGAAACCCGGTTATAAGGGGCTTTTAGCTTCGAAACACTCAAATGTACAAAGTAGTTTGGTATTACGTGCCACAAACCCTTCGAGGATAACGTGCAAAAAGACCCTTTTCAACTTAAACTTATTATTTAGTTAATAATTTGATAAATGAAAATAAGTTTCACTTACCTAAGGATAATTAAAAGGTATCACAAGAGCCTCTTTATACTCGGCTGCATCCAAGTCCTGTAAACCCAATCAACATACTTCTCGATCTGCATTCTGCAGTATTATTTAATAAACTGTCATTGATAATTACACTACAGGTAATTGATTGTAATGATAGAAAGTTGTGCGCAAAATTACACAAAGGTATTATTTTTAGAGGTGACATATTAACAAATGAGATATTAGTATAAAACACAAAGTAAGCTACTAACCTATTTCAAATAAGCTAATACATGTAGTCCATAAGTGTCAAGTGATTTACTTTGATAAAACTAAAACGTATAAGCAATTAAGTAAAATGGTTCGTAAGAAAATAAAATTTAGTAAGACCACAACCATGTGTTGATATGGTTTATGTACCTCTAAAGCTTCTTAATCTCATTCTTCAAAGCAACCTCATATTTCTCCTTCTGATAAGCATTATCATTATCGTGATTCTAATCAACAATGTTACAACAACTGAATTGTTACACATACACATAAATACATTATGCATTAAACATATATAGTTAAACAATAGGAAAATATTAAAACATACACAACATTATTAGGATCCATCTGTTAGTTCCGTCACACTTTTAGTTTCAGCGTCCTGCACAAGAAAGAATAAAGTAAGATTTTAGATCTGATAGTTAGTTGTGCGAATAGTAGTTGTTCATACCTTTGGTAGTTTTTTTGCGACACGGTGTCGATCATGCGTCACCTCGTTTTCATATCGTATTTTATCACCTCCCAGCTTGCACAGAAAGGCACAGCTGCAAAAGATTACGCAACCCAGAATGATTGAAAAGACAAAAAAAAGAGATAACAGCCATGTGAAAAAAAAGTCCCAGTTATACATATTAAAATATGTAGACATTCCTGGTCACCTTGAGCAGATACACTGATCAGTTTCGCCTGTTCTTTTGCAACATCAACACATCGCTAATGGTCGCTATAAAAAGGACGCTTTAGTCCTTTTTAGTAACAAACCGTTGTTAAAGGTAGATACTGGTGTTATCGGTTTCTGCTACAACATCAAAAGTAACACATGAACCACAACAGGAAAAATAGTTGTATATATAATATTTCGCAAATCAATAAAATGTTTATAACAGGTACTTGTGTTGTAGTAACTCACCTTCGTATTTATCAGTTGCAACATTATATCCAAATCTGGGGTTGTCATTCGCTAAAACCTATGAAAGAGACAAAAGAGATAGAATAAACAATCAATCGCGTGATCCAAGTGTGACCTCTAACTAATACCCCCTTACCCTTAAGTTGTTAATGATGTCTGGGGGTGTTTGGTTACTCTGTCAGGGGTGTTTGGTTGCTCCATCCTTAATCACTGGTATAACCTAGGGAAATCACATACAAAATTAATTAACTAAAACATGTCAGATAGTAATGTGCTTTCATGTTTAAAATGCTGACCTCCATATGATCACGAAGGTATCCCATTGCACCAGACCATATGAACATCGTATATTAGAGAGTGTATAGGTTCTTACCCCGAAACCAAATTGCAGAATAATTAATGATCACCCATTTGAACAATATATTTGATCAGCAGGGTTTAGACTTAAAATTAGCTTAACCCACAACCCAAATAATTTCTATTTAGCTTTATGTCAACCGCGTTTTTACCCATGTAATTTAGCATTGTCTTAATTCATGCTAAGAGATCATATCATTTAAAGAATTGTCAGTCCTAATATACATCTTTATTTTGTTATATGAAACATGAACATAAAAGTAAAAGATTATCGGACACAACAAAGGAGACCATAACCACAACGAAACATACCTCATCATTTCTGAATTTAAGAAATGAATATGTTTATACAGCCTTAATTTCATCGATTTGACAAAGGATAAAAATAATTAGATACCTGGAAGGTTTGATTTACCATGTTCATTGAAATTCCATATACATCTGATCATTTTCGAGGAATTGATTTCCATGCTATCTCGAGTGTCTTGCCTCTACATTGACAAAACAGATCTCTTTTAATTTCTACTACAACACATAAATCATAAAAACTTTTGGATACGCATACAATGGGCGTTGTATTTATGAACTATGCATATAATGTCAAGTCCAGTAGCAATTGAATGCTTGGCGACTTACCAGACACATGTTGGCCCATTAATGGCATTCGAAATATTCAAACTCCTACTGATGGCCCATGATGGTCTTTTGATAAAAATGATTTGGACGCCACTGAACAATGACATGTTCCTTTTGCGCTTAAAATTTTCGATCTTGGCGACATCTTATGGAGTATCAACACATGTGCATCATGATCTACTTTTATTACCTGTGACCAACCAATATATATATATATATATATATATATATATATATATATATATATATATATATATATATATATATATATATATATCAACAATCTGATCATATTATCTTTCATATCTATATATGTCAAGAAACCACAGTTTAGTACCTTCATATTGTAACCATTTTTAAGAACTTTCAGCTATTCCAAATCTTCTTCTAGCTGCAATGGAGTAGGTGTCAAGTGCGGATAAATCTTTAAAAATTATGAATCATAGCTCTATGAAAACAGTTCAAACAAAACAAAGTTGTTACTTCATTATTGAAATAGAGCCAAACTTCATTTTTGTTTTTTATTTGGTATGAGTACCTGAATAGCGAGGTGAAGATTGTATGGGAATTCAAGGATTGACCTTCCCTGACCTGCACAAAGAAAGAACACATGAATCGATTAAAGATTGAATAAAGGCAAAGGTGAGCATATCTTCACGACAATACACATCCACATAACACATGAATTCCATGTCCCTCTATTCATTTGAATTTTTTTTTATCAAATACTTATACGTTAAATCCAAACACAATTACTTTGATTATATATAAGTGGGAAAAAAATGTAATTCATCAATGTAATTTCCCCCAATTTTTTAAATGCTCTCGTTACATACAAATATTTAAACCTAATCAAATGAATCGAAACAAACTAATTGTAAATTGCAACTAATAATTCAAAACCCTAAATACATCAAAATAGCTATATAATGGTATTTAAATAAAAACCAAAAAAAAAAACAAAAAAAAAAACAAAAAACTTGAATAGATGTAAATACTTACCAATCGGATGATGTATCAGAGGATATGTTATGAAAATCTTGAATGAATCGTCATGTGGAAGCCAAACTAAATACTTTGCAATAATTCTTGATCAAATCGGTTTGAAAGAGATAATCAGTGATGGAGTGATATGAATTGGTATATGAATCGTATGAAAGAAGTTTGAAAAAGGAGCGTATAAAATTGATGGCTTTTACTGAGAGTGGAGAAGAAGGCATTTGATGGCTTTTACTACTTGACAAAAATAAGGAGAGCGTTTTTAGTCATTCTGTTTAATAAGTTAGACCATAATAAAAACATTCCCAACTGAAGCATTTGGCTATTGTAACAAAATTGTGCAATGGAGTGATTGTACATTCTCGCTAAATAAGGCAATCCACATCACATCATTAAACCAATTTTTAATGCACCGTGCTTAGAAGGGCTTGTACAAAACCTTATTTTATTAGATAAAATAGATAGTTATGATGATGTTTCGTTTTCTTCAAGTATGACTATTATAGTATTTATTTGGTGTACTTAAGGCTATGTAATGATACTAATAGATTGAGGTTTCAAAGTCAAACAATGTCCAGTTGTGTTGGCTAATATACGAAACAACTTGCCAAATATATTAAGTCAACCGTCTTATAGATAGTTGATATATCAAGTATATATGATTCTTTTTTATTTTTAAAATGTAGATAATGGTGAAAATTTTGTACGATTAGGCCCTATTATATGTTTATTATATACACTAAACGAGTACCCATGCATACCAACAAGATTTTATAACGACAAATTATTTTGTGTTAAAAAAACAGTTTGTGTGTTATAAACGAAAAATGATAATAGTTTAAAGATTTGGGGATTAAAAATAATGTTTTAAAACCCGGTTTGACCCGGGTGGTTCAACCGGTTGAATGTCAAAAAGAGAAAAAGAGGCACTAAGTGCACATATGATCAATTAAACACAAATATCACAATTCCCTGTTCGCCTTAGCTTTGCAATGATTATCAATAAAGCTCAGGGACAAAAAATTTCAAATGTGGGTGTCTATTTGCCCGACTCTGTTTTCTCGCATGGCTAGCTTTATGTGGCATTGTCTAGAGGGATATCCCGTAGAACAACAAAGGTATTGGTTAAACCAGTCAAAGAGTTCCGTCAAGCAGGAATCTACACCTCAAATGTCGTGTATCAAGAAGTTTTACGTGACGAGTAACATGTGTTTTTATTTTTTATCTCATAACTGATGTGATGTTTTACTTTCAGTTTCATTAAATGTTTTTATATGTTGTTTGATAGATGTTAAAAAAAAATTTACACTTTAGTTATCGTGTAGTACCACCGTTTGCAATTACATTCTGATCGGTTCACGCTCTATTTTGAAGGCTACACAAAACACTCACCACAATATCACAAATCGTTAAGTATCTGCCGCTAGGAATTCCGTTGCTATGCACGGGTACTCGTCTAGTAAAAAAAATTGTTAAGTTCTATTAAGGAATGAGGGAAGCTTATTAACGAGCCCATGCTTTGATTAGGAAATGGCCTAACGTAAGGCTAATCTCCGGTGAAAAGTAGTCATCAACTTTAATTAATATTTTTACTTAATCAGTTTAACTCTATACTATTTGGGTAAAAGTGCCTAAGCTCCAATCTAAAAGTTTCCTAAATATTTACACGAAAACCAAATGTCATCAACAACTTTCAAATTGTGTTAGACCTTGATACATTTCAAGAATTCAAGATATTTTCAATGATTCTGAAAGTCCCAGCTAGAAATTAATGAAAGTAGGTTGAAATAAAATGAAATGTTAGTAAGTTGTTTACTTGAAAGAAATGCAGTGAAATGGTATTCTCTGATAAACGTACTACTAAAGTGTAATATTCAATGAAAATCGGTGGAAAGAAATTGAAATATTGAACAGACATAACAATTGTTAACTTTTTATAGAGCTCTAGATGGTGGTAGTAAAATGGAAGTGTAGGTAAGGCATGTGAGGTTTAAATATGGATAGCATAAACCGTGTTAACTTTTATTATTATTATTATTATTATTATTATTATTATTATTATTATTATTATTATTATTATTATTATTATTATTATTATAAGTTTAGAGTCATCCTTTTTCCAAGCCTCTAACTATACATAGCACTAGGGGTGTTATCGGGTCGGGTTGTCGGGTTATCGGGTTAATCGGGTCTGGTTGAATCGGGTTTTGACTTTTGAAAATATGACCCGCAACCCGACCCTATAAGTGTTCGGGTTATCGGGTTCGGGTCTAATCGGGTCGGGTTATATCGGGTCGGGTCTAATCGGGTTCGGGTTGACCCGCTAATAATATTACTGTTTAGATTTCAATACAAATATACAATCCAGTTTACAAATACAACAATGCATCGAACATAAATGATATGCAAAATGTAAATAAATTACACCATTATAAAAAATAAGCATTAGTTACTTGTCGTTTCAGTGTGAGAAGACCAACAAATATACGCATGCATGATGTTATATATACATCAAGTTATCCTTGTTATAAGAATAAAACTAGTTTTATGTGAACTGAAGGTTTTAGTGTATGTTGCACTGTAACTAAAATGACAATTTATAAGAATGAAAACTGATAGCAAAACTAAAAGAATGAGAAGAGCAACCATCGATGTAAATTTGCAAATTGCAATGCACCATGACCAAATTTAAAGATGCATTTTCATCATATTTCGTGTAGCAAGCTTACATATTTAAAATTGTGACTTAACAGACTATGAAAAGAAGGAATTAGTTCAAAAAGGATAGATTTTTTAAAAGGTCATTATGGCTTATCGGGTTTATCGGGTCAACCCGATAACGAAATTAATAAAACCCTAACCCGACCCTATTAGACTATCGGATTTATCGGGTTGACCCGATAAGCCTAGTTTGACCCGAATCAACCCGACCCTATAAGACCTTATCGGGTTCGGGTCGGGTTCGGGTCGGGTCGGGTTGACCCATTTGACACCCCTACATAGCACCATAGCAGCTGTAGGTTCAGTGAGCCATAGACTTGAGTTATAAGCGACGACACATAAGCTTTTATCCTATAACATTCGTATAATACTAAAAAAAAAAAAAAAAAAAAAAATCTCTCTCCAATAACATTCCCGTAACACACCACAAAAATATTACTTTATACTAATGAAAAAGAAGAAAAACACACACACTCAAACTCGTTGCCATTCAAATGTCGATGGTGCCTATTACGTCTATAAAATTAAACAAACGTGGTACTAACATGTCGAAAAATATTGAACTAAAAATGTGTCATTTTTTAAACCATGTTTGGCATGGTCTAATCAACGTCGATCTAATCTTGTTTGACCGAACAAAAAATTATATTTTCTTTGGGCGGATAAATGTTCAACACGCATAATTATCATATCCAAGGTTTTAATGTTGCAAAGCGACAATATACAAGCCCAGTTAGTAAAATTATATTGAACGATACAGCCTAGTGTTTATAAAGCCCAAATTTAAAGACCCAAAATTACAAGTACAATGTAAATTCATTCATTTTATGGAATTGAAAGATTGAATCTTGCAAGATTCAGCTAGGATATGCATCTTTTGTCACCGAAACTATCTTTTTACGTAATATATGTTCTTATGTTTACATACTTATAGATGCATGTGAATATTGTTTTGCAACAAACCATGTGATAAAGCTTCTTTGCATGCACTTGAAAAATAAAGGACTCAAATCCAATCCTTCGAGCTTTGGCTATACGCTTAGAAGCATTTTGAGAAGCTTGCAAAAACTGTGGAAATCGTCCTTCGGCTATATGCCTAGCATTATTTTGAGGAGCTTGCAAAAACTGTGAAAATCGTCCTTCGGGTATATGCCTAGCATCATTTTATGGAGCTTGCAAAAATCGTGAAAATCGTCCTTCTGGCTATATGCCTAGCATCATTTTGAGGGGCTTGCAAAAATCGTGAAAATTGTCCTTCGCCTATACGCCTAGCATCATTTTGAGGAGCTACGAAAACTGTGGAAATCGTCCTTCGACTATACGCCTAGCATCATTTTGAGGAGCTTGCAAAACTGAGCAAATCATCTTTCGACTATGCGCCTAACATCATATTGAGGAGCTTGCAAAAACTGTGCAAATCCGTGCATTATGTCAATAAATAGTTCATTAAAAGTTATCCATGAAAGTAACGAAAGTGTTAAAAAAAAACAAATGGACAAAACAGTGCCTATGTTTGAAATATAAGCTAACTTCCTAAGATAACTCTCCTGAGAAGGCCCACTCACTGATTTATCATTGATAATATAAGCTATCGGTCTTAGATATTGAAAATTGCGATTTTCGGTTTCGTTCACTCTGGAACCGCGGGTAATGAGTGTCTTGTAAGAATGACAAAGTAGGATTTTGGTGTACTTATGTGGACAATCGAATTGTTACAAGGGTACAGGATGAATCCACTCAATCTAGTCACAAGCCACTTTAGAAGACATGGTAATATATATGTAAGACATGATAAATCCACTCAATCTAGCCACAAGCCACTTTAGAAGACATGAAATACATATATACACAAAAATAAACAAACTTTAAGCACTAAATAGAAAACACTGCTAAAACGTTAAATTAACAATGTGTGGGGAAATTACGGATAGTTGTTGTTTCTCACAAATTCGTAACTAGAACAAGCACCCGAGGAAACTTCAGCGCGGTTTGCTTTCTTGAAACGTCATTTTAGTACTACTACCTGAGTAAGATTCCCATTCATTAGTACTATATGGGATTAATGGTACCTCGTAAAGATCAGATTGCTCAACTTCTTGGATCAAGCTTCTCTTTTCCTCATTTGTTTGATTTCGACTCCATGGATGAGTTTTGAGCTTCTTTAATCCTTCTAACTCCATTGCTACCTCTTTCATTGTAGGTCTATCACTGCCATGTACGTTAAGGCATCTCTTTACCAAGTCACCTAATACTTGTAACTGCTCAAGAGTTCCTTCACGTAAAACTCTAGGTTCAACAATTTCAAATAGGCGGTTTTCTTTCATCGCCTTGACAAAATATGTTGCTAAATTCTTATCTTCATTCGATCTATCTGCACAAAGTGGTTTTTTCCCGGTTAGGAGTTCCGCAAGGACAACTCCAAAGCTATATACATCACTCTTGTCGGTTAGCTGGCTTGTTTGGAAGTACTCAGGATCAAGGTACCCTAGAGTACCTTGAACAAGAGTAGTAACTTGATCGTGATCTAACGGGACTAATCTTGAAGCACCAAAATCTGAAATTTTTGT
>JARVZY010000819.1:0-22158 GCA_030686995.1 Artemisia argyi | reverse complement strand
AGAATTCAAGCAGTAACCAAGAAGTTTCAAAAGCCTATAACTCAAGTAAAAGTCGAATTGTACCACAACCGTACAAGTTAAGTAGCAGTCATGAAGTTTCAAATGCGTGGTAAATTGTTGAATGTAGATTGTACTAATGTTTCTGTTTTGTTTTTTCATGAGTAATATAATGGGTCAACCCAACCCGTGACTCGTCTGACCCATTCTTGCAAATGACCCATAGTTTAGAGTCACAGTTAGGGAATTATATTGCTTTTCAATTTGATGGAGGTTTTTTCCTTTCATTATATATTAGGAAAATTCAACCTTCAATCGGAAATGTGAGAGGTCAGATCATACGATAGATTCACAGATAGGGTATCAACACAAAAATCAATAGTATAAGTTGCACGTGAAATACAAGGAGTTTCCTACACATGAGGAGGCAATGGAAGATCCCCCAAGTGGCATTGAACATCCTGACTGGGTTAAGCTTTGTCAAAAGTTTGTGAGTGAGAAGTTTCAAGTATAAAGTTCATTTTTTCTATAATTTTTAGTATTTTGTTTATGAAAATACTTTTAAACTGTAATCCTTTAAATTTTGCAGAAGTTAAGCACCCAAAATAAGAACAGGTCGTTCAATGTGATTCCACCTGCTGTCGGTACAAAATCCGCTGTAAGAATAATTGATATGGTTAGTAGGTTTTGTAAAACTTTGTTATTCATTATTCATGTGTGTGTGTGTATATTTGAAATTATGGTTTCTATATGAAACTAGAGAAGGAGACAAGGAAAAGAAGTGACTGCAATTGATGGCTTTCAAATTGCACATTTTTGTGAGAAGAAAAATAAAATGGTTAATGAGGAAGCTGATGCGGTTTTGGTATGCTCTGCTACTATGTACTTCGTTTATAATTTCAAAAGGGCATTAAATTTTATAAACTACTGTAATAGTTAAAGTGACCTAAGTAATGTTGGTAAAACAGTGGGTACACCAGTGGAAATATGTTTGGTTAAAGTGATCTTCAATAGAATGAGTAGCCATGAGAAACATCTTTACTTGTTTTCACTAATAAATTGATATTATATTGAGACGACATCCGGTAATTTTTACACTATAGTCTTAAGAATTTGACTCTAGACTATTAAAAGTTGCGTTACAGCACACATATAGGAATGATTAGAACTGAACTCTAGGAATCCATTTACATCTATGCATATAGTTAAGTTTGAGTCTTTCACTGTCATATTGTTTATAGGGTACATGTTAGTGAATGCTGAAGCTAGCCTTTCAGAATCGAGTATTATAATCATCTTTTGGAGCTCTACTTAATTCATGCAGATTCACGAGTGTGTCTGACATGAAGTATAGCGTAAGATTTATGCTTGGGGTAGGTTTTAGAACTTTGTTGCAATATTGAGTTAAATTGATTTAAGTCCAATGTATGATTTGAAAATTTGTCTCAGATGATTAAAAGCTCTATGTGTGTTTATTAGTAGAAAAGGATCATGGTGTTAATGCATGCTTTGTTTTTCATTTGAACTCTAAAGCAGTAGCATAATGGAGGCTTAAGCTGACATAATTGAAGTCATTTGGTTTATATTAAGCTTTGGATGATTAAGATTCTGCACGTCATTTTTTTTACTTTTCTGCAACTATGCAACTAGTTCAGTTCATTACCATTTTGTCTGACTGAAAGTTTATTGCATTTGTAGGGTGACTAGAAGTTCAGTTGGATGCAATGGCTGTTTGCAAGTATGAGTTAAATACAAAGGTCGTTTGGTACCGAGTTTTTTTTTTTTCAATTTGTCATTATTGAAGGTGGATATGATTCAAGACACAATGTTAAACACTTGAACGTATGTTTTTCTCTTTTGTGGTTATATTTGTTTCCTTTGATTAGCGAGCTACAAGAAATTATATGTTAAAAGAATCTTATGTTATGCAATCATAAGTAATATTTCATGTCTTTGTTGTTCAAATCCGTAGGTTTCAATTTTTATTGCAGCTATATATTTTGTGAAATTGCTATATCGTTTTGTAATTATGTTTGAATAAGTGATAACCTTTTTGCTTTTGAGAGTAAATAGGTGGTGACCACCAGTTGGTCTCTAAATTTAATATGAAGTGACCACACATATCGTCACTGATGGGTGTTAACGGTGAGTTACGGGTTCGTTATCTTTAACAAATTAGTGACCACTTTCATGACCATCGTTATCGGTCACTGTCTATCAATTCAGTGACCACCTTCGAGTCTTAGTGACCAAAATTAGTGACCGAATATATCGTCACAACTATAGTGACCACCGTATTATCGTCATTGGTTAGAGACGGATTTTAATTTTGGTCTCTAATAAAAATAGTGACGGAGCTATAGTGACGAAAAGTGACCACCCAAGTTTTGGTCACTAAACACCGTTAGTTACCCATTTTATACTGATAGTGACCATATTCTCTTTGTCACTAATTCCAGCTTTTCTTGTAGTGAGAATTAGATGGAAGAAAATTGTATACGAGCATCTAATATATATTTCAAGCCTTTAACTCAATATGAGCATCTGATTAGTGTAGATAGAAAAGAAGAATATAAATTAAGGTGGTTGCTAAATAGTGACAGTATAGTCGGGACGTCAGTTAAGTGAAAAGGTCATTAACGTCGATGGAATTAAAGTGATCAGAAAACAAGTAAAGCTCATGTAAAAAAGATAAAAGAGACGAGGATTTTTTTGCAAGTTTTGAGAAGTGATGGGCAAAAGCCAAAAAATAAGGGAGGGTAACTAAAAAGTCTATTCATAAGTTATTTTATGTGTATCAATCAAATTGTTAAAATATCAATTCCCACAAGATCACGGGGCCAAAGTTTCTACACAAAACATAACGTTTTGAAAAAGTACGTATAAGATTAGTGCTATTTTTTTTGAAAATGATTGTTGTGCCTACTAATCAAGCCTACAAATGTACCTAATGATGTGATTGGTTGATTTCAAAAAGAGGTGTGCTACACCTACCAAAACTTTACAAAACTTTTCTCACTCGCTGACGTGGCAGAGTGTTGATTGGTTGGTTTTCTGTGGCCCACAGAAAACCAACCAATCAACACTCTGCCACGTCAGCGAGTGGGAAAAGTTTTGTAAAGTTTTGGTGGATCTAGTATTTTTCTTTCAAAAAATAATTGGTGAAAATTTGGAGAGAGAAATTACATAATAAAATTGTACAAGTGATTTATGCATTAGTCATGTTTTTAAATTTGTGTTGTAGGTATAAATAGCACTACTCTTTTTTTTTTAAAACCAGGTGCAAACCAACTTGTTAGTTACAACTTCATAAACCGAAAAGGAAAACAATAAGTCACGAGAGAAATAATACACGGATTGATTACGCCCGTCACTGTGGCTAAGAAAACAAACAAAACATTTAAAATTTGGATCCATGTAAATGTAAATAAAAATAATTCACTTTATTTTATTTATTTTTTTCATGCACACTTTCACCACACCACCTTACACTTGAACTCCCAAAAACGGAAACAAAAAACACCACAAACAACATACTTTCCTTTCGAATTTATATTTTCGTAAAATCATTATGTAGATCTGTTAAGGATCAATGATCACGACCAACGGATCATCACCCTTCTCGACTACAAATTTCTTGACAGTTTTCTTGAAATCTGTAACTACAACGACCTCATACGTGCCTGGAAAACCACGAAACTTGAACTCACCATTCTCATCGACATGTCCATGAGTATGAGACATCCATTCTTTCTTAAGCTGAAGAAGCCGATTGCCAGCTTCGTTAATATCACCTTCAGCATTAACCAAATGAGAGTTGTCCCGACTCATAAACAACTCCCAAAATCCCCATAGTATTATACCTTCAACAGCCGGATGAGCAAAAGCTTCACGCAACATAACCTCCAAATCATCAGCTCTAATATGCTCGTTAATGGATGAAACATCAAGCTCAGTGAACCAAATGGGGAGTCCAAGAATACCTAGTTTGTCGAGAGCCGAACAGACAATGGGACCAACTGGACTATCAATATGTCCTTGAATCCCAATGCCGCCAACTGGTGCACCCTTTTGTTGTAAATCAAGGATTTGGGCTATGTATTTCTCTGGGGTTGATCTTGTATCACATCCATCCTCAATGTGGTAATCATTTACAAATAATGTGGCTGACGGGTCTAATTGGTTTGCTGTTTTGAACATGTTGGGTCGTATATCCTGGCCTAATCGGTCGGGGTAAAATGAGCCATGAAGCATTTCATTATTCACGTCATAATGCTTAAACTTTCCTTTGTAACGGTTTAGTAAACTTGTTAATCGGTTTTGTACAGCTGTTGCTAAATCTGATTTACTGAGGTTCTTGACCCAGTCTTGAACTGTGTTGTCAACGTCCCAAAAGATACAATGTCCACGAGCAGCTATGTTCTTATCGTCACATAACTTAAGAAGGTCGTCCGCGTCTTTGTAATTTAATTTCCCTTGCTGGTATTCGGTCCAGTACCACTTGAGCTCGTTTCCAAACACGGCCCAGTTGAAATTTTTAACAAAAAATGCCACGAAATCTTCGTTATCGATGTTTGTGCGGCTGATGCAGGTACCAATTGGAAAACTGTTCTGAGTTTGTTTGACTATGACTGTTGTACCATACATATTGCTCAAATCTGGGGTCGGGAATTTCAGGGTGACATCTCGTTTTCGGATCTGTAGGACAACATGAATCAAAGAAAGTATACATTAAAGACCAAAAACGCCTTTTCCTTAAATTAACATGTGCATAAAAAATATAAAAATAGTTGCTTTAATGGAAAGATTATAAGCATAAATATGCGCTTAGCGATTTTTAACTCAATCAACCCCTTTGGCCCGTTTACCTTTTAGCTAACGGTTTACTAGTAAGCAGACACCAGTACTCTATTTACTTATCAAAAATTTATAGCATGAGCTTTAAACCATTCATTTTGGAAGTACATTCCATCTTTAATAGAAATAGAACTTACCAAATCAGTTTGTCTTTTCAAATGTCTAAATCTAGCCTGACGGTCCACAGCAAAGATCTGAAGTCCAGCAGCCATGAAACTGGTTCCAGCAGCTGGACCTTGAATATAAACCATCACTTTAGCAGCTTGCTTTTCGATTCTAAAAGATCCACAAATTTCATGCCAACGTTCAGCATCATTGATCTCAACTTGGCCACCATTGACCCACTGGCTATCAACGCCAAGAGCCACGTTTACATTATGTGGACCAGTGGCTCCAGGACCAAGACGAACCCATGCAGATACTTGATAAGTTACATAAAGTTTCACTTTGTCTGTGATCATCTGAGCGGGACCCATCCAGGTCTGAGTGCGATTAGTTATGTGTATACAACGGCCACTTAGGGGCACATGGGGCCCGAGCGTGTCTCTTGCAGCCGGTGGTAGTATATGAGGTGAACCACTCATGACCTTTAACACGCAACTACCAAGGGGGAACCACCCATTTGTCCCATCACTTAGATTACTATTTGTGATAATGTTAACTCCATAATCTGGATTCTGTGGATTAAAAAGATCCAGTTAATAATCATTTTTATAAATTCTTTAAATGAACCAAACATTAAATTCTGGGATAGACATAGTTTTGTCCCATTTTAGTAATATGCAGGAACAGATTTTCACAAATCACAAAACATTAAAAATTAACTCAAAATACCTCGATATCTGGTTCGGGTGAAGGAGGTATTTTCTCAACATGTTGCACCACTAAGCCGTCAAGGAGAATATCTGTGCCTGGAGGTGGACCTTCAAGATAAATTACGACCTTTGACTGCATACCATTCAAAAGAAACTTGCCTTGCAACTGTGTCCAATCTGAATCCGTCACTTGCGAGCTACAATGCAATAGAAAGAAAAGAACATTAATAATTGTTTAATGACTACTTAAGGTGGAAATTACAAACCATAAACTTAAGAACGATCGATTCCGGAAAAAAAAATAAATAAATAAAATAAAATAAAATAAAAAAATAACTAGCTTTTACGAATGATGAAAAAGTCAAATGTATTTTGATGCATATAAACTAATACAACATTTTATGGAAAAAAATTTGTTCATACTGAAATTTATACATATGTTCAACTCATATCTAAAATAATATTTATAATAGAAATTGTCTTTATAATCTACCAGGTAAACCAAACAGAACCTGAATCTATCTATTTAATATGCATCATTCTGCCCTGTACAAAACATGCATAACTCGACCCCACATTTGGAAACCATTAAAGACGATGCAAAAATTAAACATTCAATAGAGATAAAGAAACGAAACATACTTAGCGATGCCAATGTATTGTTCACGGGAATCTGGGGTTTGGACATACAATGTAGCTCGAACATTGGAGCTAGTAACATTATTACCAAATATTCTAACGAAAGCAGTAATTTCATAAGCAAGCTTTCGTTGAACTTTTCCAGTAATATCTTGTTGAATCCCATTCCAACTTTGTGTGCGCTCTGCAGTTGCTGCAAAGAACTTTCCAGATTTAGGAAGTATTTTACCATCTCCCATGGATTCATGTACTGCAATCTTGCACCCCCTTCCAGTCCAGTTATTAACTCCATCCTCGAATCCAGGGTTCACTATGATATTACCATCATCGGTATAACAACATGCCTCACTTTTACCCTATAAATTAGTAATCTAACTGAACTTAGAGTTTTTCCATATTTAAGTACATGGGTGGAGAAAATGATGGTACTGATTTTGGTCCAACTTACTTGACACAAGACGCACACGGATTCTATAAGAATGTTTACCCCAGGAGCAGGCCCTTCTATGTAAAACACGATACGATCAGGTTTATCCGACAAAACAAATGTACCTTCCAAGTTCGCCCATTCGTCTTTAGAAACAGCAGTCCTTCAACAAGATGGTTAGATGTGTCAATTTGTACCCATTTTACTTATAAATGCTAGAAAGGTCTTTCTTTATAACGTGCATCTTATAGATTATACATAATAATTTTGATTATTTATTATAACACTGTATGACACATTCATTATTTATTGTGTATTTGTTTCAACAAATAAAATATGAAAGAAAAGGGAAATGATACCTTGTTATGTTCTGATACTTGGTGCCCGAGTGTTGGTATTCAAGTTTAATGGTTGCCATGACCTCAGCCTTAACTTTCAGACAGGTCCCTGAAACTCCCACACGAGCAGAAACTTTGTAAGTGGAACCTGGTGAAACTTTTCTTGTGATATCTTGTTCTAAGCCTTGCCAGTTTTGAGTTCTGTTTGTGACAACAGCATGCCTTTTGCTTGATTTTAGTGAACATTCTTTGACTGAAGGCGAAACAAGGAACGCATCACAGCAGTTTGCATACCATGCATGCAAACCATTTGAGAAGGTGTGGTTGTCTATGATATTAGGTGTATACCTATTCTTTTCACTGCTCTGCGCATTTGGTTCCTGTAACTGAAGCAAAATAAGCCAAAGAATTAAGTTCTATTAATTTTTGTCTCTAAATGTTTAGATTATGCGGTTGCCATTTATAATATGTTCGTAGAAGTCGATATGCCCTAAAATAGCAACGGGAGCAACAAAATGATAACAATAATTAATGAATCAGAAACAACATATTTATGAATAGAGTATGTTGGCTAAAGCATTAAGTTCTATATGGACCCATCTATATTTCAATGGGTCGAGCTATAATTCTGTTGTTTTCAAAAGGGCGATATGAAAATAAATTAGCTTAAAACAAAAGAGTACTTTTAACGTATAAGATAATCATCCTAATCTCCTTTTACGCGAACTAAAAAATTACGCATTTGACCCTTTACGTGCTCCTTTTATCGCCAACGGAGAGAAAATCATTCCCCTTGCGGCCACGGAGGTTCACCTGCACCGACTACGGGCTATCCAAAAGAGTAGTCGCCTTGGAATTAGTCGGCTCGCAATGTCGAGTCAAAAACCGGATAAATAAAAAAATTACCGAAAAAAGGAACAAGTTACATTAACAATAAGTACTACTTCCATTGTTTATCGGTTGTCATCATCAAACAAGTGATATGAAATATGTAATTATTGATTCTTCTCAAAGATGAAAGATATTACTTCCCAGTGACAGTAGTTCTTTATAATCCCACCATTCCAAAGAATTTATACAATTTGAGTTTTTAGTGTTTCTTTCGATAGCTTAGCTACAATTTTTGTAGCTAATTGGCTACAATCCTTCACTAAAATGGACAAGAAAATGAATCAAGGACCACAAAAAGAAGTCAGGACCCACAAAAAGACTGATGACCCACAATTTCTAGCAAATAAATATTTCCTCAATATTTTATCAATTTCAATTCAATGCAACTATGTCTTGTTCACACTCACAACAACTTTGTTGATTCTGAAATTAAACACTACATTTACTTGACTATCTAGAGTCAAACATGGTCAATTACTTCACTAATGGTCCTCCAGATTCCATAAACCCTAAAACAAAAACCAAAACATAACACACACCTGAACGTGAAAACCATCTTTGTCATTGATCATTGATGCTGTAGGGACTTCCATTGATGGTTTCTCCATATATTCCTTAATATACAACACACACAAATGTAAAACAATGTATACCTAAAAAACAAATTATAATGAAAAAAAAGAATATGAAACGCTAATAGTAATTATTATTACCTGCAAACTGTTGAGATTCTTGTGACGTTTTAAGATACTGAAAAAACATGCTAATAAGTTTCCCATTTATATGCAGATTTTTTCATTAAACCTTACGTAAACTTTAATAATGACACATCATTTTAAAAAGATTTTTAACAACTTTCCATTCGAACTAAACCCATGAAGTATTTAAGTAAAATAAATCATGGGTTTCCTTTATCTTCCAGTTTAGGTTATAGAGTTGAACCATAGTCTATATTAATGCGTATGCTTGAATTCAAATAAAAGATTTGGTTTTTAGTGTGGGTTGAAACATAGTTTTTTTTTTTTTTTTTATTTTATGTTTTTGTGGTTGCTTTACTTTAAGTTAGATTCATGACTTGGTTTACAAGACAACCAATTGCAACTTGGTGACTTAGATTAGTTGATAGTTCATTAGATTAGGTGAGCATTGGTTTTCTTTTTAGAGATTACTAGTCTCGGCTTTGTTTTGTTATGTCATATAGTACTATTTTTCTTTATATGGTTTTTGTTAGGCACGTTTCATGGTTTATTTTGGGGGAGATGTGATCAAACGTGACTAGTAATGTGGTGGTTGTGTCTACCTAGCTTCTATTGTTGCGCGAGCTAGTTTTATGAAACCAAGAGTATGTACTCCTATAACTAAAGTATTGTTTGATAATCGCATTCACGTATATATATATATATATATATATATATATATATATATATATATATATATATATATATATATATATATATATATATATGTATATATATATATATATATTTTGGTAATCATGGGTTTCCGACTCGACATTGCGAGCCGACTAATCCCACAGCGACTACCCTTTTTGGATAGCCCGGAGTCGGCGCAGGTGAACCTCCATGGCCATAAGGGGATTAATTTTCTCCCCGTTGGATTCAAACTTTTGACCTCCTATTTGAAAGGCTGGTATTCTTACCGCTGGACACGTATAGTTTTTTCAATTGATACATGAAAATGAAATGTTTTGGTTTATTCGCGTACATAAGGGGAAATAAATTTAAGTGCCCGAACATCACTCAAAACTAGCAGGGTATCCGCGCGTTGCAACGGTGGAAACCATGCAATTGTAATATTTAGCAAAAATTTCTTTTATTTCTATATTTTATAATACATAGATATACGGATGACGACAATTTTAGTTTTGAATCATTTTATGCAATAAAATTATTTTTCATATAAAAACTGTAGATTATCCACGTAATATTTTGACAATACTGAGTTGTTACCTGGTATATTGAAAATGTATGATGTTAAAGTAGTTGACAATAACCTTAGTTACAAGTTATCATTAAATAATAACATCATAACGAATTTTTAAAATCACTTACATTATACTAAGAAGATTTAGTTATCTAAAAACAATGTTTGTTATATTTGTCTCACATAGAATGATAATACAAGTAAAAACTACTTATAAAGAGAGAGAAGGAAAAAAAATTAAAAAAAAAATAATATTAAATAAGAAGTTATATGGGTTACTTTAATGAGTATAATTATTATTATACAAATATATATTATAAAAATATATATATATACTTAGCACTTTGCATCTTTGCATACTTTGCTTTGAAAAAATCCTTCCATTTTTATAAAACAAAGTTTTTAGTTTTTACGGTATGTTTTATCAAAACAATTCTAAAATGTGGATATGTTGGTTCTCGAGTCACTCTTGCAATTTAATAATATTTTTTTGAACATTGTAAACTAGTATGCATTTTGAAACTCTATTTATTTAATAATATCGTTTTCGGACGACTTTTATGAGCTAGCCGAACCGGTGGTGACTCCGTTTCCCAGTTGAACCCGTTGGTCCGGTACGTATTTTAAAATTGCATGTATCATTAACTTGTTTTATATATAAATTGTATGAAGTTTTGTATGTTTTATTATGTTGTACAATATGTATAATAACAAGTATTTTTCATATTATGGGTGTTTAAAGAATAACATTTATTAGGTAATTATTGTTATAGAAGCTTTTTTCCTTACATTAAATTAATTTGTATTTTATTTTTTTTAAATATTTCTACAAAAAGTGCTTTAAAGGTTGCAATCAATGCTATTATAAATGTACTTATTAAAATTTATCATTATAAACAAGTGTTTAATCTTAATTTTTTAAGCTTTTTATTTTAGGAATGTCCCAAATACTTTATAATATAGTATAAATTAGCAAAATGTTAAACTAACCAGAATCCCACATGGAACATGAACATTGTTAGCTTGATGCGAGGGAAAATATAACGTCACCGGATATCGTTCAAGAAACCGTTGAGAAAGTTGGAGTCATTAGAGAACGATATAGAATTTTGCTAGAACGACAAAGAACAAGGTGGATACACAGATACGACCGATGGAGCTCCATTAATTAGGAGTTTGGGTAACATTGAAGGCGTCATTAGGAAAAAAACTTGGACATTTATAATTTACCAAACAAGTTTATTACTTAATTAACTATAAACTAAGTAGTAACATGATACATTGTATGCATGTGTTTTGATTGATCACCAATTGTTTGATAAAATGACAAAATGATCTTATCTACTTATGCTATAGGAGTACGTAGGTCGGTTAAGACACATGTTATCAAGCTAATTAGCGTATTTGGTATATGTATGGTATGTCTTGCACATATAAAATGCAACATGTATTTGTTTAAATAATGATCCTATATAACTGGTCAAGTCGGAGATTAGTTACGAGTACCTTAAATTGGATTGCCTAGAAAATAAGTAAATTATGATAGTTAATGCCATAATCTGCTTCACCAAACAATGAAGTAGTAACATAACTGAAAAAGGGATAAGAAATATAATAGATGTTTTGTAAATTTTAATACTATACATCTCTCATATTACTTGATTAGACAAACTTAATATGCATTTCTTTAATTCTCAGTCAATATTCGCAAATATAGCCGGGAGATGAACTTCTCACAAAATACTACATTGAGTGATCCACTTATCTCCAGATTAGATGTACTATGTATTTGAAGGTAACATATACTTTTGGCGGTTAAGCATGTAGAACCGTAGAGGGGGGGGGGGGGGGGGGGGGGGTGAATACGGTTACTTCGGCTTTTAAGACGTTTAAAAACTTTAAGCCTCAAGGAAAACCAAGTGGTTGTATAATCAATCCAAACAACTACAAACACAACCAAAGTATATAAAGCGAGTAAAGAAAGACACCACGATATATACTGGTTCGTGATGGGGGGCTTATACCATCCGTACGTCCAGTTGCGAATCCGCGACTCCGATACTATTCACTCGTATAATCTTTTTGGTGGACTACAAACCGTTACAATTCACTCCACCGATATTCACCAATATCGATGCTCACAAAGAAGGAGTTACTTCCAAGGTATTCAGCCCTTGTAAACCACCCAAAAGAATCTCGCGATTCGACTTCACCTAAGGGTCACCAAGACCACTACCAAGACTTCCCACTGGAAGTATCAAACCCCAACTAGATCCCCAATGATCTAGGCTTGGTCACCAAGACACAAGACTTCCCTTACAAATAATTGAATGAATATAAGTTTCTTTGAACCAAG
Organism: Artemisia argyi; assembly: GCA_030686995.1. NCBI lineage: Eukaryota > Viridiplantae > Streptophyta > Magnoliopsida > Asterales > Asteraceae > Artemisia > Artemisia argyi. The sequence goes on along the minus strand of JARVZY010000819.1, from coordinate 9,894 downwards.
CCCTAACCTAACCTAGAGACTCGATTCTAGTAGAAAGGGTATAGATAAGAAGACCCTCAACACAATCACAAGAGTGGATTAGGTTCTTGTGATTCTTCCCTTGCAAAGAGATGTGTTCTTTCAAAGATGTTAGTATGAAAATCAATAACACAAGATTAGAGATAGAGATAGAGATTTGAGAGTGTTTAGAGAAAGGGTGAGGAATACAAGAGGCAAGGGTGGTATTTATAGGCCAAGAACCCAAACATGGGAATTTTTACAGAGGCTGACGCGTCACCCACGCGTCAGCCCGCGGGCAGCGCGCCAGGCTTCTTTAAACTTTCCCAAGTGTTGGGTGTTTGGATCTTATAAATACCTATCCTTGCTAAACCCCCAATTGTACTTCACACTAAACCTTAATATTAATCATTCTAAGGTTTACCAACTCAAATAGCCAATTTGAAAATCATATGTGAAATGTTTAAAGAGAAAGCAAATTACCAAGGGTATAAAGTGTAGATAAGGTAATTTGGAAGGGGTAGAAGTATTATTCCTCACATGGCATAGAAAAGAGAGAAAGAATATTAGAAGGTATATTCCAATGCTTGGGGAGAAGAATCAGATGGAGGGTTGAGATGAAATGGTTTGAATTGGATGGCTAGGATCAAAGGGAGCCTCTTTTGGTTTTTAAATTATTTGGCATGTGTTGAATATGGATGGTTGGGATGTGTTGATTTGAAATAGATGGCTAAGATCAAAGGTGCCTTGTGTTTGGATTGAGAATGGATATTCCAAAGGAATATGCTTTGCTTGGGGGGAAAGGGTGAATCAATGGTTGAGATGGTTTTGGTTTGAAATGGATGGCTTGGATTAAACACATGTGATGGTATAGAGAGGAGGATGAGATGAATGGTTGAGATGTGTTGTAATTTGAATTCAATGGCTAGGATCAAAGGAGCATCATTTGGAATTCAAATTAAATCCCATGTGTTGAAATTGGAATGTTGAGATGTGTTGTAAGGGAATGGATGGTTGAGATGTAGTTTGTAAGGGAATATGTAAGAGTGTAAGAGATTGTGTAAGAGAATATATGATTTAGATATGATTGGATTTGTCTTTAGTAGAAATGAGATTAAGAGAAGATTAAGACATAATCTAATTGTCATTAAGAAGAAAAGGTTTAGACAATTAAGATTATAAGTTGAGAAACTCATAAGTTACTTATAAGTTCAAGTAACACAACGTCGAGAATCCATAGGTTCATATCTCGTGACTTTCCACGACTCGACATTCTCAACTAATGTAGGATCGTGTTTTAGGTTGATTATTGTGATTCGGGAGGTCTTGGATTATGAAAGAATAAAAGCTCCATTGTTAGTGAGAGAGAGTAGAGAGAAAAGGGAAACTAGGTGTTTTATTAATAAGAAAGATGAAAGGGAAAATTACACAAAGTCTCACCCCTCCATGGAAGTATGGAGGGGTATATAAAGCCTAACACAAACTAACTATTACAATATTACGATTCAAGTCCTTGTGTTTTGGCTAAATGAGATAACTAATGTAATCCCGTAAATGTCGTTCCATTTACGTGTTGGGATTATAAACTTTGATCCCAACAATCTTCCCCCAATGGGGCGACATAAGGGATTACTTACAACATTTCCTACAAGGACAAATAAGAATAAAGAAAGGTCTTCATAAGCTCTTCAAATTGCTGAGGATGGTGACAGTTGACGCTCTTTGTCTTCATCTTGTACCTCGGCTTGAAAAACTTTATCTTCACTTGTAGGCAAATGATGTAATATGCATGAAATGGATTAACTTCCCCCCAATTCATGCTGCATGTTTTTAGCGGCTTCTTCGTACACTTCTTTTTGGCGAAGTTTCTGAATCAGCTTCCCCCCAAACTGACAACCGTCTTCAGCAGATTCGAAACTTTGATGCAGTCCACATGTCTTCTAACTATTGAAGTTTTGAGTACGCAGCGGAATTTGTAGATGACACCATAAACCACACTAAGCAAATCTGACTAGTCACTAATCACAGTTATGCTCAATACGGAAGCTCGGTTCGGGGGTAACATGCAAGAAATTAGCAAGATCTTCTCACATATGTAGGCTACTTCACACTTCACAATCCGCGAGAGTCGAAATAATTACACCAAAATCACAAAAACTGAACCACTGATCATCTCTGCGGAGGTCTTCCGGTAGTAATGAAATTGTAAAATCGATCACGTGAGTCAATTATGCGTCCTCGATGTGCACATTTCTTCCCCCTAAATGCAGATCCTCGTGGAAAATGAGTGTTTTCGCAAAGAAGTCAAGAAAAGTCAAAGAAGCAAAAGAACACCCACTCTCTCTTCCCCCACGATGTCTTCGCGGAATCGGAAGCATACACACTATGTTTACGATGGAAACGGAGGCAGCGTAACCCCATATGTCCAATCAACCGATATTGTGTGGAGTATCGAAAAATAGCCCGTGAGAATCAACTGCTGATAAACAACTCTACTCATTAATACTCCTCTCAACTAACTCTTTACCGACCCCATTATCATTCTGTCGGCTCTTTGTAGTGACTACTGATGGAGAAAATTCAATATTATGAACTTGAGAGCGAAGTAAAATAGCCCAAACTTGTGACTTAAACTTGCACTATTGTCTGACTAAGAACCAATACTGAGAATTTCAATAATGGTAGGAAATCATATACCCATCCAACCTTCCTTAAATGTATATGAACGTCTCATGAATTATCCACATTTTTTTGGTGACACTTGAGCACTACAACGTAACTCCTTTAAAGTGATAGCTATACTCTGTGAGCACAACAACGTAACTCCTTACATCAGGTATAACTAGACAACTCAAGTCTCTGTCATTCGTACGGATAAAAGCTCGAACAAGGATCTCGAAGAATCATGCATCCAACCAACCCCGATATCTTCAAGATACTAAGTACACGCGCCCGTGAAATCCCACTTCAATCTCAAATAAATAATAAAGAATTATCGCCGTAGTCACATCTTACGGTTACATGCCCAAAAAAAAAAACTAGCCATTTGACGGTTTAAATGAATTTTGATAATGGTTCCCGATCTTGTAAAAAAAATGTATCCCCGTAAAAAAATTTGTATCCACCAAAATACCACTCTTAATATATCATTAATGTACCACAGTTAAGCAATTATCACATATAAGTATATGATATCACATTGTAGTCCATTAATTCATGTTATAACATTAAAGCCCAACTTTCGAAATTCAGTCCAATAAGTACATCAACAGCCCATCGTCAGACCCGATCCAAATAAAGGATAGTACTCGATCCAAAAGCAAAGTGAAACTCGGGTTATATAACTTTAACCTAATCACACATTTTACCTAATCCACACACATCGTTATATCCGCCTCTTACCTAAAGTATTCTCTCACCATTCAGTCATTCACTAATATTCTCAAAACTGCTTCAACTCTACTTCATCAAACCGATCTAATAAACATACGAATCCCACTTTTATCACAACCCATCTGGTTACATTTCCATCAAGTAATCTCTATCAAAACCGAATCAAATCATCATCACATCGCAATCTCTAGTTCATCATCTCATCAAATCAAATCTATCATCTTGTTTAAACAATTGATAACATAGGCCTTCATCAACACCACCCGTTTACATAATTGGTTACTGTTACAAGATCGGTCTCAAGTAGGTAATTAATTGTTGATGTTTTTCGTTTGCTGTAACCAACGAAGCTCAGCCTCGATGATGATGATTCTCTTGTGGCTCATGTCTTTAGACGAGTATTAGATTACCAAACAAGAGAGTGAACTGAGATAAAAAATGTTTTCCTATTTAACTTCGATTCTTGTAATAGTGGATGAGATGGCATTAGTAGGATTAGTAGTTTTGTTGTAGATGTGTTTATGTTGGCTGTAGTTGTTGTATTGACTGAAGTCAGATAAGAGTTGTATTTGAGGTTATGTGGTTATGGTCTATTCTGTCTTCAGCTTCATCTCACCTCTTTTTTTTTTTTTTTTTTTTTTTTTTTTTTTTTTTTTTTTTTTTTCATATATGGTCACTTTACGCGTAAACTTTATGCGTAGCTTTGTAGAAAAACTTACGCGTAGAAAATGTTATGCGTAGACAAGACTTACGCGTAAACTAATCTTATGCGTAGCTCATTTCTTTTGCGTAGAACATACGCGTAAGAAAAGGGTTTCTTGCTTAAGTTAGAACCTTACGCATAACTTATCCAAGTTATGCGTAGAAATATTGAAGATACGCGTAGAAAGAGGGTTTTGACCCTTTGACCACTTTTCCGATGATGTTCCGACCAGATTCCGACATCTTTTTTTTTTTTTTTTTTTTTGACCCAGGTTTTACGACCACCTTTTTTTCCTTCATATTGACCACAAAATATTCTGGTAGTTGGTCCAACAAACAAAAAACAGTCGCAAAATATAAAATCTTGAAAAACTGACATGTGAGAGAAGGACACAATAGATGACCGTTTGACCAATTCATTGGATACAACAATATGTATTAAACTGTACCACTTTTGATGCAAAAAGATTTAATAAACTAGTTAAACCAAAAGTGCTAATGAAAACAGTGAAGGCTCATAAAACAGCTTAAAAAATGATAATTTTTGACAAGATAAAACCACAAAAATCAACCAAAACTAATAACCATAGCTCTGATGCCACTTGTAGGATCGTGTTTTAGGTTGATTATTGTGATTCGGGAGGTCTAGGATTATGAAAGAATAAAAGCTCCATTGTTAGTGAGAGAGAGTAGAGAGAGAAGGGAAACTAGGTGTTTTATTAATAAGAAAGATGAAAGGGAAAATTACACAAAGTCTCACCCCTCCATGGAAGTATGGAGGGGTATATAAAGCCTAACACAAACTAACTATTACAATATTACGATTCAAGTCCTTGTGTTTTGGCTAAATGAGATAACTAATGTAATCCCGTAAATGTCGTTCCATTTACGTGTTGGGATTATAAACTTTGATCCCAACAACTAATACCTTGGTTCAAACAAGTTAAGTGCTTTGCCTTGATGTAAAGCATAACCCAAGTGGGAAAGGATGCGTTTATGCAACGAGACCTTTGACTTAGTTTGACCAATAAGGGAGTAACCTCGTTACGTAATTAGATACTACCTCCGTCCCAAAATTATTGTCCCCTATTGACTTTTTCAGTCTTTCTTTCTCAACTTTGACTATAAATATTATTGTTTGTGTTACATAATTTTTGATAAAAAATATACCAAATGAAAATACATTAAAACTCAATCCATTCATATATTTTGTATCAAGTATTACGTAATATAAACAAAAATACTTAAGGTCAAAGTTGAAAAGTAAAGACCAAAAAAGTCAATAGGGGACAATAATTTTGGGACGGAGGGAGCATATGGATGCTTTAACACGATGTCACGTGAAATATCCAAGCTCCCTAAGTTTAGAAAAGCCTTGGCTAGAGGCGATAATTAGAAAACATGAGTTGACGTTTTCCCATAAATGGGTGTTTTAAAAGTGGGATCTCTCAAATCTCAAAACTCGTTTCGAGTGTTCTCAACTAAGCACATAACATATTCATACCTGTATTAAAAGATCCAAATTTTTCGGGTAAGGGGAAAGCCGAATTTAAAAATTCGGCCGGAACCATACAGTGTCTTGGCGCGTCACCCGCGTTGACGCGCGGGCAGCGCGCCAGGAGCAGACATGGGCTCTAGCGATTTTGAGCTAACGTTTGTTATTTTATGTGTTTCGATGGTTTATTTGTCATCATTAAAACATGAAGAGATCGTGATCATGTTACCACAACAAAGCATTCTTTTTCACATAGTTATATTATAAGAAATGAAATTGGTTTGATGTAGGATGATGTCGATGAAATCACTGATACAAGGCTTGCTGGGTATATGGTTGGTAGACATGCCATTTCTCACCCACAAAATTCAGACAAGGACAAACAAAATTTGGAAAATGAGTATGTGGAATTTATAGATCTTGAGGTACCAGCAGGTGATCATCTTTGTACCATATGCTTATGTTTGTTGGCATGTACTTGAGCTTATGTTAGTTGGCATGTACTTGATCTAGAGGTACCGGCAGGTACCTCTAGATCAAGTACATGCCAACAAACATAAGCTCAAGTACATGCCAACAAACATAAGCATATGGTACAAAGATGATCACCTGGTAAATATATAAATTCTTTTCACTTGAGTTGTTGTGGTTTGTATAGAAATTTTAACAACTACATGGATGTGAACGGATAACTATGTTTCTCGCATTACTTAAGTTTCTTATACTATGTTCTTGCAGAAATTAGAGATGAGTTGTTATTTTATAGGATGAATATGCTCAGTGGATAATTGCGAGCCGAAGATGTCTTCTTGAGGTCATGGAGGCATTCCCATCAGCTAAGCATCCACTTGGCGTTTTCTTGCAGCTATTTCACCACGCTTGTAGCCCCAATATTACTCTATTTATTCTTCTCCAAAGTAAGTACATTGGCCCTCTACTATTTTCACGTTCCAATGAATCTTCTTTTTATCTATCTATTGATAACGTGTTAAAAGCCAAGTAATCTTTGGATTATAATTGTGTGAACTAAGACTCCAAAACATGTCCGGTATCTCTCTGGTATTGTCGCTTCAACTTCAGAATGTGAAATATAGTTGGTAAAACTTTGAAACAATCTATTGAAAGTTGCTATTATCTTAGTGTTCATGTTTTATATAAATTATATTAAAATGAAGGTACATACTTATGCTGGGAATTGTCTGGATAAAATTGGGTAGCTAATATCGAAATAATAGAAAGAATTATCTTGTTACACATCATCGAAGTAACAAACTGAAGTCACAATACTCTGTATTTAATGTTTGAATAAAATAAAATCTTTTTCTAATTATCTCATTGTACAGGGGTTTCTAAGGTAGTTTCTAACTAAGTTCATATGCATATGATAGTTCTTTGTGGCAAAGTTGCTTTGAAGGTCAAGTTATGTATGTTATTTTGGTAATCATACATTAAATTTTTTATTCACTTTGGAAGAGGCTTTTAACATTTGTTATTTGTGTATATCTTGACTTATATAATTCTTATTAATGAAAGTTTATGCTTAAATAAGATCTGAATGTATTTTGTATCTTTGACTTACGGTTTTTATATTTTAGTGTATGATTCACAAACTTGAGAAATAGGTTTCAATATGACTGAACGAATTATTATGTGTTTTACAGGAGCACATGATTTAGTAAATTTGATTTCATGCTCGAGTGCGCACCTTGAGCATTCAAACTTGAGAAAGTAAACCAAAGAAAAAGGTGAGGTCAATGCGCTTAGTTTATATAGATTCTTATCATTTTCTACTGTAATCTTAAGAGGTGTTGAACTGAGACACATTGTCTATTTTGTAGATCGATATGGGAAGTGTTAAACCCTTTATAAGTAATGTTTTTAGCTTGAAGAAGAAGCAAGTTTTTCTATATTGAGGAGATTATTAAAGTTGATGCAAGATCGAAGATGAGAAGTTTATGCAAAAAATGCAACATTGGCTTTAGTGAGTACTTTGTACTTTTTAAATTTCAATGTTTTCAAGTTCATTAGTTGATTGATTATATATAATGGTGCATAGTGATTAATGAGCTTGGTTTTTGTGTCTGCTTAATGTTCTAAAAGTTCCCTAATTGGTATCAAGATAAATCCTCTACATGTGATTGCAAAGTAATTAACTCAATGCCATATGATTGATCTGTGATAAATATGATTCAAATTGATGCTTTAACATAGTACTTTTGGTTTAACATAGTGAAAAAAGAGAAGCTGTTTTTATACGTTATACAATTCTATATTCATTTTAGGTTGTTCCAAGATACTACAAGAACATTTAGGTTATTTGACTTTTAAAGTCAAAAATTCAGTTGCTACTAGGTTGGTGTTTGATGTATGGGAAATTTAGTTAACAATGGCTTATGCTAAGAGTATAGATTGATGTTTTGGTTTGTGATTGCTTTTTTACTAGAGTCAAAGTATAATTGCAGGAAAGAAGTAAAAGATGTAAATGATAGATAGAATGATAGCTTATGCTTACACTTTCAACGCTACTTCAAGTAATGTCATGGTCACCTTTCATAACCTTGGATTCAAGAGGATCCTGCTTGTGGACCTCTCTTGGATGCCATTGCAATCAAGGAGATTGTTGGTCCCTTTTACTTGGTTAACAATAACTAAAAAGCTAATGTAACCAAGTTATATGACTTTTAACTCAGATGAATATAATGATTAACAATAAAGCAACGTAAAGATAAGAGACAATATTTTTCAACGTTTAATTATTTATTAGAAGTTAATCAAAAAGAATCGTACCCAAGTGTTTGCGGAATAACACTTGGGATTGAAAATGACAAGTGTGGTATTGACTCCTCTCAAAACTCAAAACAATGTTTGAGTGACAACTAAGGACCCACTGAGCTATCTCAGGGGCTATGTTGTTCTTTGGAGGAGTAAAAGTGGTTTGTGAATGCTTTGCATTAATTGCACAAACCTGTCAACTTTTACTCCTCACTTATGCTACCTATTTATACACAAATGTGAACAACTCTATTATACAATGGACCTAAGCGTTCCTTAATAAAATCTTGATAGAATTTTATTCTTTGGCAAGGGAAACTTCTTTGGGTTAAGTCCAAAAGGTGCTTTCTGATGACAGACTGGATTTAACCATTTGCGGAAAGTTTGTCATTAAAGTGATAAAGCACTTTAATGAAAGTGTTCAAACTTTCCTGCCCAGTCCCGCCAAATCTTCAGTCTTCAAGTCATCAGTCTTCAGTACCATGATAGTTGTTGAGGAGTCTTGGGGTTCAGTGAGTTATTGTCATCCTCACTGAACCCATCACCTTTTTCTTGGCTTAGATCACACTCACTGAGTTCCGCCTCACTGAATGGAGAACCTTTCTTCTTAGGCTCGGTCTAAGCATCCTGAAGATGACTCACTGAGTGACTTGTTTATACTTAGGTTATTTTACGTTTAAATTCTTGTCAGAAGAAGATTGGGGAATTCAGTGACCCAACAATCTCCCCCTATTTGAACATACAAATAGCCTAAGTGTCTCTTGATTCAGTATGAGTTTGCAGGGGTCTTCATCTCTTACTGAATGTTGATGTAATTATAAGTAGGACACATAATTTAACAAAACATCAAAGTTTATTAATAGTTATTACAAGTCCTATAAATTACAAAAATAAAAAAGATAGTTGTTGTTGCAGATTAGATGTTCAGGTGGTATCCAAGGGCTTCAAGCTTTGCTTTCTTTGATCTGAGTAGATGTCTTTCAGGATGTTCATTAATCATTGCTTCTAAGTCCTGGCAGAATCTTTTGTTCTTAGTACTCTTGATGGGGGACGCCAGCATGATGTACATGAGCATTGCTTTAATTCTTGCCTTTTCCATATCAGACCATCTTTGGAAAGCTAGGTTTCCATACTCATCAGTGAAACATAAGCCTCTTTCAGGTGCTTCAAGGACCATATTGTTCACAAAAGTGATCCCTTCAGGATACCTGTCACAGTCCAGCCCTAGTACTTTGATCTCAGGCTCCATCTCAGTATGCTTCTTTTTCCTCCTGGAAGCCTTAGATGGAGCAGTCTCTATTGTTGAAGCAGGAAGAAGGGAGGGAATGTTTAGTGCTTCAGGCATTGCTTTCAGTCTGTCATACCTTTCCTTCAGAGACTTGAGAAGGTTGGGTACCACAACATTGTTCTTCTTGGCAATGATGGGACGAAGCTCATCAAGTTCAGTGATGCCAAAGTCAGCAAACCTGAATGGATTGTGAACTTCCATCACTTGTTTATCTTGCCCCCTGAAGACAGTGATTATTGCAGGATTG
>JARVZY010007992.1:0-20892 GCA_030686995.1 Artemisia argyi | reverse complement strand
TATTTTAATTTTTTTTTTTTTCTTACTGGACCCTTCCCCGTCTAAATATACAATTTTTCTTCTCACTGGTGTGTATATTTTAACTTAGATTGTCACTCGGTTCAATATATCCGAGCTAAGCCATGCATGTTACTTTTACGAGTTTGTTAATGTCAAGATCTCAGCCCTCAAATTTATACATTAGGTATCGATGCAAGACTCTTAGTCCGTCAATGCGTCTAATATAAAAAGCTACTTGTGGGTTATATACTACATCATGGTACTTTTTTTTTGACAACTCGAGACTGTTTTTCCCATGAACATATATTGGCAAATCAGACAATATCTCATGACGGTCCTAAAAAGCTTAACCATCTATGAATCGATCTCGATCCTACCTGGATAAAGCCTCGTTAAACCCTTGATTGTACAATAATTTGCACGACCAGACTTTGATGGTGATCGAAAGTTAAATAGAGTGTATGATCTCGCCAAGCTCGCTCGTAACGTAAAAATAAGAAATACTAAAACACTACGTTAAGTGATTGCGCAGGGGTTGGACCCTGCGAGCCACCTTCGGTGTGCGAAAAAGTATTCTATATGGTATGAATGTGAGTGTAAAGTAAGTATGTAAGTGTTAATGACCGTACTATAAGTGATAACCCCTCCAAGCTATTTATAGGGGAAGAAATAGACCTTGAAGGGTTGTTGCACACGTTTCGGGGGATCATGGGGGTGTCCCGTGATTTCTGGTAACCGTTAGGCTTAGTGACCCACGTTTTCAACCTTGCGCGGGAATGCTGAGGTAAAGAGGAACGTGGGTGTGACTAGGTCAAGGTTCTCTATGTACTATTATCTTCGAAGTCTTCACCCCGAATGGTAGAGGCTTCGATTGGCAAATTCTCAAGTGGTAACTATTGTAGATAAGTAGTTAGACACTAAGAGATATTTTAAAATGTTAACTTGAGGTCTGAGATGTAGCTTTCGAACGTGCCCGAAGGGGAGGCCTTCGAGCGGTTCAGAAGGTACGTTGTCAACCCTAATAACTCGTAGTCGCAAAATCCATGTTCGCATCAGGCTAAACAGTCTATACCAAACCATAATCGGATCAAACAGGACGAGACCGGATTTTAGCTATCACTACCATAAAGGACATCTTTCTATCACAATACTTAACCAATCCTCCAAAACTAACAAACGCAAAAAAATAACATAAACACAAATCTTTAATGTTCTTTTATGAGAACTCGAGACTTGTTTTCTGGGAGGAAACCAGAACTAAAAGAGATCGAGTGCAAAAAAAAAAAAAAAAAAAAAAAAAAGAAAAGAAAAAATAAAAAATCATTATAGCATATAAAAGTTTTAGGGACCATGTGCATTTTGATAAAATCAAGGTTTCTAAAAAAGTTAACAATGGGAAGCAAAATTTTCATTCGTGTCCCGTGACACTGCTGGATCCCTAGTTCAGTCACTTTTTTTTTTTCACAAACATATATTGGTAAATCATCTATGAATCGATCCCGACCCTACCTCGATTGATCGAACCAATAAGAGATCCGACTAGCTTGACCCTAGCATTGCTAAAACCTTATTTTAGTCCGACCCAATTAAAGCCAACCTAATAACTCTGTATTCGCTAAATCCCGAATCGCATCGGGCTAAACAAACTAGACTAAACCTTAAGAGCACGCGGTAAGGTTGTGGTGTGTTAAGTCTTAACTCACTGCCACCTCAGCTTTTTCCTTTTAACCTTAACTCTTGACTTTCCACCCCGGTAAGGTAACTCACCTATAACTCACCTTAACTCACCTCCACCCCAAATATTTTCAATTTCAACCCCAAAATTTAACAAACACTTCATTTATTTAAAACATAAATATTACATTACATAAAACATATTAATTAAACTACGTTAATTAAACATAAAAACATCTTAATTAAACTACAATTATTAAACATAAAACATCTTAACTAAAACTACGATTAATTAATTAAAACATCAAACAACGAAACGAAAATTAAAAGCCCTGAACAACGATACGACAATGATAATAAAACTACGATTCAGTAAAACGAATCATCCGAGACCTAGCCCTCGTCACTCGAAGCACTCGAATCGTCGTCACTTGTTGACACACGGGGCAATCCATGTTGGATTCGCCATGCACAACGAGCGTTTCTCCGAGCCTGTTTTTCTCGTAAGTACTCCTCACGAGCTTGTGTTTCTTCCTCTTCTTCTGCTTGAACCCTTAACAATTCTTGCATATCCTGTGCAAACAGTTCTTCATCGGACAATGGACGTGGTTGGTTTTGTTGTGGATAGGGTGCCGGTGGATTGTTTAGAGGTGGAAACAGAACTTCCGGTGGCGTGTTTGGTGGTGGGTTGTCATACTGGAAAACCTGAAACAAATCTGGTGGTGTATTGTTGGATTGATGATTGTAGTTTGGGAATACGGGGAAAAGTTCTTCTGGGGGGGTGTTGTATACTGACGAGTTATCTGATGAATTGTTGTTAGACATTTGAGAGAATTTGTATGATTTGTGTGTGGGAATGGCTATTTATAGGACCGTTTGTATGATTTGAATTTTAAACGTTAACCGCCTTGTTGTTTGAATTTAAATTTTGAATTTATCCCGCTCAGGTTTTGTACGTTTGAATATTAAATGTTTATTGCATACGTTTTTTTGTTTGAATTTGAATTTGAAATTTAAACGTTTTTTTGAATTTGAATTTATCCCGCCTTGTTGTTTGAATTTAAGTTGTGATTTGATTTTGAAATCGTAAGGGTGGAATTTGTAATTTTTCATTTTCGTATACAAAAAGTGAACAAATAATACAAGGGCCAAAAGTGTAAATTTTTTTCCCATTTTTCACACTTTAACGTGCGTTAACCGCTTGCCCAAGCGAGTTAACACACCTCTTGACTTTCAGTGGTGGTAAGGTAATACAGTGTGTTAAGTTGGTGAGTTAAGGCTTAACACACACCCAAGTGTGTTACCTTACCGCTAGCTCTAACAGGACCCGGCCGGGCCTCACTCATCTCTACCAAAAAGGACATTTATGTACTTTCACGCTACCAAACCAATCCTCCCAAACTATAGCAAAAGCGAAAAAAAAAGAGTAGAAAGAAACACAAATCTATTTTCCACTATATAGTTAGGGCATAAAAAATTTCACACACACACACACACACACACACACACAGACAGCCGCTCTCTATCTCCGTTAATTCACCGTTTATCACTCTTCAAAGTAATATTCTTTTAACTTTTTGTTTATATATTCATATTTAGGGTTTTATTTCCAATTATTATAATTTATAACTGTTCATTATTTTTTTATAGTTTATAAATTATAATTGATCGTTTTATAGCTTGTATTGTGTGATTTATGTTGTATCATTGATAAAACGGTGCGTTTTGATTGTGTTGATGTATGGAAATTAGGGCTTGTATTAAGGCTGATTGTTACGGTGATAAGATGATAGGCGGTAGGTGTGTAATTGAGCCGAGTCGAAAAAGTCGAGCTTGGCCGAGTATTACTTTTGATGCACAAATTCATATTATATGAGCTCGACTCTAATTGAATTGATTATGTTGTACGAAAATTATGTAAATATACATATATAAAGGATTATAGATGTAAAAGTACACAAGCTTGATAAGGATTGCGAGATTTAGGAGCCGGATTTTTTAACTCGAGCTTTGAGCAGGAACTTTACTAGAGTAGGTTGAATCGGTCTGAATTGAGTCAATTTCGTCTATTTTTTGAGTAATACTGAGTAGCTTGCGAGTTGCTTCGTCTTGTTAAAAATCCTAGGCCGAGACGTGTTGAGTTAAGAAGTGATAATAAGATAGGAGATTAGAGTTCGTATGGAAGTGATAATAATCGTAGATAGGCACACATTTGTACGCCTCATATGTTTTAAACAACTAAGTTAGGATTCTACTTTCTTGATGAGGTCAAACAACACACTGTGTGTCTGTGTTTACGGAGAATTAATGACAATTTTATATTTGCGACGTGCGCGTTTGGTGCACAAGCTTATAGGCGCCTATGAGAGAACTTGAGCTTATTTTCCTATACAAGGATAAACTTCTTCAAAGTAAATGCGTTGTTTGGCTGTCGAGCTTATTAGAGGTTTTTTAATAAAATTAAGCTCTTACTTTTATAAGCTACTTCAAGTAGCTGTTAAAATAAGTACCTGCTAGTTTTGCCAAACACACACTATCTCATGAAACAGAAGATGCTACCAATATTGTCATGATTAGGTCGTTTCATTCTTTTTGTAGGCGTGTACATGTCTTTATCGTCGTTTAGTTGCTCATTGGTTGCTATTATGTGTACAGGTTTAAGATAAATCAGTTATATCTATGACCATGGGCGATAACGAAACAGTTGCTGCTCAAACATCAGATGTTATGGAGAATCCGTCTACGGGTACCGATGCCATGAACGTAGACAATGCCACCCCACATGAGGATGGTTCAGGTGCTGCTGGAGAATCAGACGATGCAGATTTAAATTCTGGTCATGAGGATGTTAATGCGAATGGGAATGACGCCAATGATGGAAAAACTGTGATATCCTCCAGTGTAAGCGAGAATGGCGTTGGTTCATACGATACCCATAATTCTGCATCTGTAAACCAACCGCAGGACGGAACTGGTATATGTTCTCACTTGTTGATAGCCTGCTAAATTCTGCTTTTGTTATGCTTATGAGAAAAATGAATATATCTTCTAACTGCTCGTTTTCATGGCAGTAGTTGCTGCATTATCTCCTGAGGAAGAGCGGTTATGGAACATAGTAAATGCCAATTCGTTGGATTTTAATGGCTGGACTGCTCTAATTGAAGAGACTGAGAAAATAGCTGAGGTAGGCAAAAGCTTGTTGACATAAGTGTATTGAATGTGAATTACTTTTAGTTGTTTCTCTTACTTGTTAGCTCTGTATGTTAGCGTTATATTTTTTGTATGCACCGATAAAGCTATATTTTTTTTATCCATAGCTAGTTGAAATGGACCCATTATTTAACCCTGCATTCATTGGTGTGAAACTCGGTAGTAACACATAGGTGAAGCTTTGAAGGATTCCATCTGCACGCCCCTAAATCTAAGCCAGCTTTTATAGTATATGTGACTCTTTCAAACCCTCTTCACTACTTATTCTTTCGTGATTGCTGACTGACCTTTACACCTCTTGATGACCACCTTTTGGTACAAGTTTGAAACGAGGATGATTATCATCTGAAACACTGTTGCCTGCCTTTTTTTGTCCACCCACATACTTGAAGCCAAAATATTTATATTCCTGCATGAATTTTGCTTATATTTTCTCAAAGTGTATGCCAAGCTCTTACAGTATAAAACTAGAAATTGTAGTTTAATACGAAGAAAATTTTTTAGTGACTAAACTTCTTGATTAATTGCTGATTAGCATCTGCATTCTTTATTGTGGCTGATTTTTATGCCACCACATACTAATTTGATTTTGTGCATTAACAGGATAATATTTTGAAGATCCGAAAGGTTTATGATACTTTTTTGGCTGAGTTTCCACTGTGTTACGGTTATTGGAAGAAGTATGCTGATCATGAAGCACGCATGGGATTTATTGACAAAGTTGTTGAGGTCTATGAACGCGCAGTGAATGGAGTAACATATTCTGTAGATATGTGGCTGCACTATTGTGTTTTTGCCATAAGTACATATGCAGGAGATCCAGAGACAGTAAGGAGGTAATGCAATTTTCTTTTAGATCCAATTATTATTGTGGTTCTTTACTTGTCTGAGGGAAATTACTGATGATTTTGTTCTTCTGTGATTGCTATTATATGGTTATGGTAATACATTATGGGGGTGTTTTGGACTTTGGGTAAGCTTATTTTTCGGGCTTATTAGCTTTTGTGCTTTTCAAAAAACTTCCAAGCTCTTTGAAGGTGTTTTGTTGTGAATAAACTAATAAGCATAAGCTTCCAACTGGGTATTCTTGAGAACGTTTAAGCTTTAGCTTATCCAAACACCCTCTATTTCTTAAACACTAAATGCACACCGGATATGGCAAATGTCGTGCAGGGAGAACACTTGGAAAAGTGGAAAATTGAGGCCTGTTTGGCTGTGATATTTGGTTTTGTTTTTCGTGAGTTGCTCAGCAAAAAAAGCTTCATTTTGATTATTTCAAGATTATGAATAACATGTGTCAGCTTTCTGACTTCAACGCGGTCGAGCTTTTTAATACAATAAATACAAATTTTATTTTTACGTTCATTTTTCATATTTTTATTTGGAGAAAGAAACATTATTGCGGAGCATGTTTCTGTTTTGTTGTGAAATTACAACTCTGTCTACATTACCGAGTATGCAAACATTAATCAGACAACGTTACCTAATGAGGCATGAGTTTTTCTGATATACGATAAATTTTTTGACTTGAGGCCATTGTTATATTTGGCTGTTTAATAGTAGAGGGGTTTGGATTCTCTTATAATGGTCTCAACACAATACTATTATTCAAATAGCTTTTGAGAAGATCTAGTCGAGTTAAGATCTAAGATGGACCTGTCATTGTTGCCTTCAATCATAGTTGTCAATAGCGAATAGCGGTAAATAGCGACGAGTCACCTATATGCTACGTAGCGAATAGCGATAAATAGCGACCGCTATTTGTGTTTAGCGACCGGCGTTGACGGCGTTGACCGGCCGCAATTTTTTTATATATACTTATATATATACTCCACACATTTATATTTAAAATGTCCATTTATCTTATGTATAAGTTGTAAAATTTACATTACATGTGTTTTTTTTAATTAAATTTTGATTTACTTTTAGTCAGTGTTCTAAAAGGCGCCGCCAAGGCGTCGCCAAGGCGCGAGGCGTGGCCTCGCCGCCACAAAATAGACCATGGCGGCTGCTCTAGGCGTGGCGTGGGAAAAGGCGTGACAAGGCGTGAAAAGGCGCGCCTTTTGATAAGGCGTGGCGCGCCTTTTTGAAACAGTTTTGGTTTTTTTTGTTTTTTTTTAATTATTATTATTATTTTAATAACTATTTGAACGATCATTTGAAATTTGGGCTATTTGTTATTTGGGTCTGATAATTATATAATAAGTAGTAGTTAAATGTCTAATATAGTAGTCCAAATGTATATGAAATATGATATTATAATATAAATGATAAATATATAAATATTTTTTCGCCGCCTTAGTCACGCCGCAAAAAACGCCATGGCTTCGCCATGGCGCGTAAGGCTTGAGGCGTGGCCTTGCCGCCACGCCACGCCTCACGCCATTTATAACATTGCTTTTAGTAGAGCACACTAAAGAGTATGACACAGCCCATTATTTTAGGCCCATTATTTTAGTGGATCATGAATTAGGTTTACATAAATATTAGTAGTACCTATGACACAGCCCCACCACTATCCTCCTTTCACCTTCTTCTCTTCTTTATCACCACAAAAAAAACCACTGTTCTCAAATAAAAGCTAGATCTAGCCATTTTTCCGGCAAGTGGGGTCTCACCTCCGACACCACTGTAATCACCATTAAATTCCGAACAAACCCTGAAAACCTCGTTACCTGAACCACCGTTGACCGGCGTTGACCGACCGCTATTTGGTCGCTAAATGATAATAGCGGCTGATGACCGCTACGCTACGTAGCGCGCGATAGCGACCGCTATCGTCGCTATTGACAACTATGCCTTCAATTGGGATTCAAATGATCTATATTACAGGAAGGTAAAAAACAGTGTCTAGTTTGTAAATTTGTAATCGATTATGTGCTTTATGTAATGCATTCTTTTCTGCTTTGAGGTTGGTGAATGTATCTTGCATTCACAAACATCATAGACGTTATTGTATTATTGATTAACAAATTATAGTTTTTAATGTTATTTCAGGCTATTTGAACGGGGATTAGCTTATGTTGGAACTGATTACCTGTCTTTCCCGTTATGGGATAAATATATCGAGTACGAGTATCAGCAACAAAATTGGTCTAATCTTGCGATGATATACACACGCATATTGGAGCATCCTAATCAGCAGTTGGACCGCTATTTTAACAGGTACTGTGCTTTTTTGGAATTGCTTCTATCAATCTATCTATGCATGTATATTTTAGGTCCACGATAATTACTTGGTGGCTCATATTAATCGTGAAGTCCTCACAGTAGAGATAATATTGCCAGTTTTAGTTGCGTAGATACTTTCATAGTTACATACTCCATTGTCCATTGTTATAAAACGCATAGAGTATACATTTCAAGAGAGACAAACATGACTTAGTTTTTTTCGTTTTGCCTTTCTATGCATATTTAGTCGTACACTCGAACTCTGTTACATATGAACTTAAATGAAAATTTATCTAATTTTAATATGGAATTATGTTCTGGTTATGACAAAATTTGCTAGAAAATTGAAATGTTGAAGAAGTCTTTAGTGAACTTTAATTTAGTTATATTGCTGTTTAAATCCTTCTGGACAACAAATAATTTTACTATTTTATCATGCAGTTTCAGGGAATTAGTAGCCAGTCGTCCTTTATCAGAATTGAGAACTCCCGAGGAAGTTTCAGCTGCAGCAAATGCTAAAGGGGAAGCTCATAATGAAGAAACTGAAGGGGAAGTTAACCCGAATGCGGTAGAGCAATCCCACAAACCTGTAACTGCAGGCTTAACAGAAGCTGAAGAGTTGGAAAGTTATATCGCCATTAGAGAAGAGCTGTATAAGAAAGCTAAAGAGTTTGATTCTAAGATCATTGATTTTGAAACTGCTATCAGGAGGCCTTACTTTCATGTTCGACCACTTAATGTAGCAGAGCTCGAAAATTGGCATAACTATCTTGATTTTATCGAAGGAACCGGCGACTTCAATAAGGTAAATTGAGTGTTCATCATCAAATGTTTGTATTTTTATATTTGGTTTGTGCGTTTAGAGTACCTGTTATATATTGACTTACAGTTAAGTAATATCTGCTGCTCATATGATTTATCGGCTAAACTGGTTGGATGAAGCATCTAATTAAACGGGATAAAGCATGGGTCTCCCATTTGGTTGCTATAAGGCTAAGTACTTCAAACTTTCATTTTGTGAGTCGAGATTCTGGGTTCATCATGTGTTGTATGGATAAGTACCATTTGTTAAAAGTTGCAATGTTATGTATGCAGGTGTGTTCTTACTTAATCATCTGTCTGTGATGCAAGGAGGGTCCCTCTTTTCATTTTTGAGGGGCCTCCCTGTTCCGCCATCGGAGTATATCTTTTGTGTTTCTTCTATGCCCTTTCTATTTTGTGATTTCTTCTATTCGTATACTAGGAATGGTCACTTTTTGCAGATAAGTGATGTTAGTTTTTTGGAACAGGTTTTCAAGTTATATGAAAGATGTCTAATTGCGTGTGCCAACTACCCTGAGTACTGGATACGCTACATTTTGTGTATGGAAGCTAGTGGGAGTATGGATCTTGCTGAAAATGCTCTTGCTCGTGCTACCCAGGTGTTTGTTAAGGTAATCGATCATCATCTTAACGTGGCGGTCATTTGCTGTTATTGCCTTGTGTCAGTTGCGTGCTCAATGGTGTTTCCTATGGGGAAGGGAAACCATTGATGATAGATAGGCCAGTCAAGCGGGTTGGGTATCATGATAAAACAGGTTTTAGTTGAAACAATTTTTTGGTACACGTTTGGTAATCTAAATAACACAAATCTGGTAATCTAAATAACACAAATCGATCTTTAGTCTTTTACAACTAGATGTGTAGAAAATTAGAAATGGCCACCTCTACATCTTGTTTTTAGCCATTATTGCATCATCGGGAAGTGAACATTGATTCTTTGATGTTGTTGGAGAAATTTATATGGCTGCATCTTATATGGACTTTTCTTTAGCGTTACACTTTTTAGAACAGTGTGTTTCATATTTTCATTGTCATTATACGTATGACCATTTATGCTCTGTGTACATGCACACATCTATGTAAGTCTTGTTTTTATTGTTTTGTTTCATGATTTGATGATATTCTTTACAGAGACAACCCGAGATTCACCTTTTTGCTGCCAGATTTAGAGAGCATGGTGGAGATATTGCAGGTGCTCGTGCATCTTATCAGCTTGTTCATTCTGAAATTTCTCCTGGTCTGCTTGAAGCAATTATCAAGCATGCTAACATGGAACATAGGCTGGTAAGCCAGTTAGTAGTCAAGCATTTTAGCGCGTAAGATCTCATTTTGCATGTCCTTAATCATTGTTGTTTTTCTCTTTGTATTATTAGGGGAATCCGGAAGACGCATGTTCTTTGTATGAACAGACAATTGCAATTGAGAAAGGAAAAGAACATTCACAGATATTGCCTCTTCTGTTTGCACAGTATTCTCGATTTTTGTACTTGGTATGTCTTCTTCATTAACCTTTTGTTATCCCCAACTTTTTAGTACTAGATTGATTACTTGCATATGCTTCTATTATGATTGTACAAATCATCGATTGAATTACTGGTTTAATGTTTCTACTTTCTATAAAAGTTAAAATCTTAAGTGGCAGAGCTTGTGCATGTATGTCTCATTGGGCTCACTATCTATTATCTGTTATTGATGTATTATTGCGGATTTGTGCTACCATCAACTAATTAGGATACTGTTGCCAGGTTTTGGGAAGGGTTGAGAAAGCAAGGGAGGTTCTAGATCAAGCCCTCGAGAGTAATCAACTCTCAAAACCACTTTTAGAGGTCTATTTTCTTCTTCTCTCTTGCATTATGTTTACATGTGTCCTTATCTGCTTGTGTAGTTACATCCGTCTATGTGATGCAGGCTTTGATTCATATGGAATCAATTCAATCACAACCAAAACAGATTGATCGTCTAGACTCACTGGTTGAGAAGTTCATAGCTCCTGGTCCTGATAATTTGAGTCCTGCTAGTTATGCTGAGAGAGAAGAGTTATCTAGCATTTTCTTAGAGGTGACTTTTTATACTCTGATTTTTTTTTTTCTTTCTATATCATCATTAGAGGTAGTATTATGGAATCTTAAACCCAATTATATATGAAAGGTCTATTTGGGTTAAATTTTAGATTAAATGGGTCAAACGTGATGGAAGCCCCCTGAAACTTATTTCTTAAAGGAGTCATATTGTTATTGTAATAGACTAATAGTATTGTTTCTGTATTCATGACTATCAAATTATTTATTTGTAAAAAAGTTAAAAAAGGACATGAGTTATTGCTGTTCAGCAATGACTGCCTGTTTCAACCTTACTGAAACTTACCTGTTCCTCCATGAACCTGTTTTAACTTGTTACCCAACCCGTCCATCTTAACCACATTCAATAGTTACGTTACTTTTAGACTGTGTTAAACAGACATCATGACAGTTTATTCTACAGTTTTTAGATCTGTTTGGGGACACACAGACCATAAAGAAGGCGGACAATAGGCATGCGAAGTTCTTTTTACATCATAAGACTGCTTCAGAGTCCAAGAAGCGCCAGATGGATGGTTATTTAGTTTCAGACAGAGCAAAACTTGCTAAAACAGGTGCTATTTCACCTGCTGCTCCGACAGCTTATCAGGGCACCCAAAACCAGTGGCCGGCAGGTTATGGTGTCCAGCCTCAGACTCAGACTTGGCCACAAGCTACACAGGCTCAAGGACAACAATGGCCTGCAACATATACCCAACAGGTATTTATCTTGGGAAATAGACTTTTGTTTAAATTTGTTTTATCCTGTGCTTGTGTCTGTAGTTTGTTGAAGATACAGGTGGCAAGGCGGGTTATCATGGGTTATTTTTTGTGTGGGTCAGGTTCACCCAAGACCCTATTTGTTAAAAATGTTTACACTTTTCGATGATTCCAAAGATGATATTATGTCACTAGTAATATAATTTTGAAAATAGGAGGTTTAGTACTTAAAAATTCAATCTTGGCAACTTTTGACCTGTTCAGCTCATCAGCTGTACTTTTTAGAATTTGTTAAATCTATGTGTTAAATCTATACTTTTACCTGTTAGTGGTTAAACTTACCCCAAACTGACCCAATGGCCTGCAACATAAACCCAACAGGTATTTATTTCCATAAGCATCAAGTGACATAGTCAAAATTTCATCTTTAGTTGGCTAAAACCTTTTATTGACATGCATCCCTGTTTTGATTCATTACCCAACTTGCCTGACCTTCCTATTTTGTCATCTCTTGATTAGCCGATATTTTAAGACCTTCGATTTTGACATCACCAAAGAGCGGGGATTTATGTTTTCATTTATTTTGTACTTGTAGGCTGCTTACGGCACA
Source organism: Artemisia argyi (assembly GCA_030686995.1). Classification (NCBI taxonomy): domain Eukaryota; kingdom Viridiplantae; phylum Streptophyta; class Magnoliopsida; order Asterales; family Asteraceae; genus Artemisia; species Artemisia argyi. The sequence continues at coordinate 8,628 of JARVZY010007992.1, read as the reverse complement.
TACAATGCTTATGGAGGTGGCTATGCCCAACCACAAGCCCCGACGTCTGTTCCACAAGCCGCCCCCACAGCTGCTTATTCTGCCTATCCTGCCTCATATCCAGTTCAGGTATTTTAAAATTCGCATATACAAACGTCTAGTTTACAAATCAATGTTTATTATGAGAACATTACATGTGGTTTTACATAAACAAAAAGTGCGAGGAAGTTGTTTTAATTTATTATTCATCTAAATTTACCTTTTTAATAAATTTTTTGTACCCAATTGACAATTTTATCTAGTAGCAAATTTGATGGAACACCCCAAGAAAATCCTGTTGGAATTTTCGTTCCAAAACAGTAAAACGTATGCTGTATTTAATTACTGCATATCACGACTATTGCTTTTTTATATATCTATTATTTTTTAAGGAAGCGGTTCAAATTGATCGAATGGGTTAACAACTGACCAAATTTATCGTAAGGGGATAACCTCCAAAGTAATATTATGTTAATAATCAAATTTAGACACTAGTTTATCAAGGGTGTTAAAATTATCGATGATTATTAACGTGTTGTTAGTCGTTACCCAACTTGCCCATTTTGCCATTAGGGAATATACTTGGTGTTTTGGCTTCTCACTGTTCTTTCTTTATAATCTCAGCAGGCTGTCCCACAACAAGCTTACGCGCAGCCTGCAGCTGTGCCACCAGTTCAGCAACCTACGGCAGCAGCTGCTCCTCAGTCCTACTACGGCACCTACTATTGAGCCAGTGACCCATAATGTGCCCCAATCTATGGCGTTTTGTTCTTGTCTGGAAAATGCAGATCTACTTGTTTTATTATGATTTCTAGATAGATTATCTATTAGTAGCAGACATAAAAGAGAGGAGTAATTTGTCCAGTAGGCGGCCCGTCATCGAGTATTGCAAGCAGGTCTGGGTACATCTAATTTGTTGGGTCGTTACCTAGTTTCAGGTTTGTCAGAGATAAGAGATTTGAGTACTTAGCAGTTTATTGTATTGACTAAATAGGTAGCATGTCTCGTTTTTAAATGTGTAGCAATGATATTCTTTGCTTTTGTACCAGACTTGACTTGCTTTTGTGTTGCATATCTATTATAATCCAATTAGCAACCTTTACTTGGTACCAAACATTTTAAAGTTCAAAAATGTGGCATCTTCACATTTTTTATTAATAGTAGCTAATAAATCTTATTTAGCAAGTTTTCCTGATTACTTTAAGTTTGACCTAAAGTCACATTGCAACAGACATTTTTGACAGTCTAGTCAAATGATGCATCCTACATTACATAAACAAAATTCAAACTAATTAGTACAATCTACATATTTTGCAAGTTCTATATTCTATGAACATACCATAAACCCTTTCAAAGATCTTAAGGAGGCGATCAGGCGGCTTCAGGTAAAGGAAGCGGTTGAACAATGACATTTAACGTGGCTGTGACGCTGTTACACACCTGACCTGAACCAAAATCTTGATCTTCTGAAAGTAAAATCATTTCGACTAAAAATGTTGACTACACACCCCACCAGTCTGATCACAACATGTTGAATCCGAACTTCAATTGATGGTTTGATCCCCAATTTTCAAGAAATGCAGAGTCAGCTCATAAATTATTTCAAGTGGTCAATGGTTGACTTGGATTAGGACAAAGAGGAGAGGTAGTACTAAACTACTAATGAGGTTTTAGTTAACTGCAACTCAAAAATTCAATAAAATTGTAAGTTGTAACTATATATAATGATAAGATAACTATTGATTTAGGGATCTGAGAGGTTTATATAATTAAAAAAAAAAAAAAAAAAATCCTTTTTGGATAGACCGGCTTGCAGAAGTATATGTGTATGTTTATAAAAAAGAAGATTTGGCATGGCATACCACTAGACTTTGATAAATATCATAAGATTAATGATGTTTCAAGTGCAATGTATAAATATGACAGATTTAGCGCTAAGGGCTAGTATGGATGGCAAAAATTGTGTTCTTCTAGATCCTGCAAAAAATTCAGTTTCATTGCTTGGGAGTAATTCTCGTCATCCAATACTGCAAAGGGTTAAAAAATGCAAGGTGAATGGGTTGAAGTTTTCTTCAAAGATAGTTTTAATTATTTGATGGTGAAGTGCATCTTGTTGTTGGCTTTAACTTCTTGGGCTTTATTATGCTGGTTGGGAGGAATTTAGAAATGCCCGAGTTTAGGTAAACACAACTGAGTTCTAATAACAAGAATGGCCAATATCTGATGTTTACTTGCATCAATCATATTCTTAGTAATAGTACTGAACTAGTATCAAGTCTATCTTGGCGATTTGTGCTTATTTTATCATATTAAATGTTAAATATGGAGCAATGAGCACTTTTTGCCTAGATTGTTGCTCCAATTCAAACAATTTCATATACAGCTTATATGAAAAAGAAGACCCGCAATTTTGTGAACATGGAATGGCCTTTTTATTTATTATTTCTCGTAAATGCTTGAAGCATTACACGTATGTCTCTTAGCATACTTATGGAACTCATCCTAGAGTATCAGCCTACTAGGCACTTGCATGCCTTATCTCATTACTCTTAAAATCATAAAAAGACATTTTAGGATCCCTATACAGAGTATTGTTCAAACAGTTTATAGTGCAGATAGAAATTCCTAACAATGATTGTTCTCTGAAAGCGATATACTACTTATCTGAAAACAGTTTATAGTCCAGAATATACAGAGGCTGCAATACTACAATCCTTGGTGCATCATAATGCAACTATTCATCTCTAGAGTTACATTGCTCCTAGCTTACCGCTACATCATCTAACATGAGGTTAGTGTTAACTTTCCAGAAACGATGTAAAAGACTAAAAGGAATCATTCACATGCTGCTACGGTATGCCTACACGCAACAAAATTGATGTAGTTTGAGGCTTCAAGCATTTCTAATCAATTTGTATTGGTTTAAAATCACATAAGAAACCTTGAACTCTTGAAGTAATAACTTATAGGGTTAAATTCAACTTTCGCCATAATCAGTCGAAACTTTTTGCAACATTTGCATGTCAAAAATCAGTCAAAATTACCAATTCCATCCATCAATACATGTAGTGATTACGATATCTAAGTTCATATAATTTCCAACATCATAACATTGTCTAGTTATCATAACATACCAACAAAAGATATTATGTCTGGTATTTCCAATCAACCTTCAGATCCAAACAACAATCTTCCCCTTCTATCCCACTAATAGTACCGACGCTGCACTCCGAAAGTTGTGACTTGAATTTGTAATTGTTCTTCATAATCACTTTCCCAGATTTAGCATCCTCCAAGTATGCTTTAATTACGAGCGTGCCCTTGGTGGGTACGGCCAGTGTAGATTTAATAAGCTGAATTTTTCCGGCCTCTAAAACATGATTGGGTCGAAAAAGTAATGCCATGTAGTTGTATTTACGTGAAGGTAGACATTGACATTCATAAAGAAAGTCATCGCCATAATACGCAAGAACATATCCACAAACTTCACGACCGGGAGTCTTCGTTACAAACTCTATATCCAAAGCAGCATCGATTGCATCCTTTAATAAAATGTAAAATAAATGTGTAGATCCATCCTCACCTTCAACCCTAAGAGCACCACACGCATTATCTGATTTATCGTCCCAAAAATCTAAGAGGTCTATTTCTATCTTGTGATTGCAGAGTTGATAACACGCATTCTTGTTCTTATTAACATAGAGTTCCATACGTATCTCAATGGAGGAAGAAAATGAAACTGAGGGATGGCCAACGTATACAAACCCATAGTCGGTCTGGTTTACGGGATTACACCACTCACGATTGAATAAAGGAACATGAGCAAAGTCGGGCTCAAAAAAGTGAGACCCCCCATCAGATGGTAAACCATACTTATGAGATACTGAAATGAGCCCAAACAGACCACCATTTTCACCATTTTCGTAATCTGTTGCAGTAGCGGTACAAAACGAAAGCAGTTCAAACCGAGAATTTCTCGGTCGATCCCTGATAAAAATCAAAACAGCAACCACAATTAAAAACAAAAAAGTTGCAACTATAGATAACTAAATTATGTAGCACAGTAAACATATTTCTGCAATAGAGGTTAAGAGAGGATCAGTTGGCTTTCAACAGTTGTATCGCACTAAGTTAAAAACAAAAAAGTTGCAACTACAGATAACTAAATTGTATAGACAGTAACCAAACTTTCATTTCTGCAATAGAGGCCGGGAGAGGATCAGTTGGCTTTCAACAGTTGTACAGCACTAATGTAACACCCCAATTTCCACGGTAATGATTTATTACTATTTTATACGCTTCCTAATTGATTTCCGTTACTTTTTATACACTTTGGCTAGTCAAAGGACCTCACATGAATTATGTCATAGAAAAAAGGAGTAACTTTGAATTGGTCCTACTACCAGGGACTAAAGTTATTAGATATTAAAGAATATGATGGGTACCTTATTAAGGTGCTATAACACCATTTGTGGTGTTATATTTCAAGAATCATGTTGATGTGGTCATATAAGCCACGAACCAAACATCTCCTTATGGCTTATTCACTTTTAGTGCTTATTATGATAAGCTTAATCAAGTTCCTAATAAGCTCCATATAAATTATGTGTTCCTAGGTTATAAGAGATAGCCGGGGACGTCTTTAAGGGAGCTCGTGTTCTATTCAAGCGTTTTCGAGGTGAGTAACATATTTAAGTGTAGAAACGGGTTCTTGATAACTCGTTAATGTGCCACTCTATTTGTGGTGCTCCCGTTCATGTTCACATAATATACTTGTGTTACGAGTTAATAGTGTTATAAATTATACATTATGTGCTTAAATGACTTACATATGGAATGTTTATGTGTGATAGTTAGACGGGTCAAAACAGCCCCAAATGACCCGTTTGGATTTAGTTAAGCATTTTTAGCTTAAATATTAGATTTTATTTGTATAGCGTCCTAAGTGGACTACATAGCTAATTAGCCGTCCTTAGTGGACGGTTTGCATAAGTATATGCATTATGACCCAAGGAAGGGTGTAGTAGACGTCCTAAGTGGACCACACATGTTATTATGTCATGACATGCTCCGAAATGGAGCCTAGACATCCTTAGTGGATAACCGAGCCTTTATTAGTGTCTCATCTAGTATAATGGGACTTAGACATCCTTTGTGGATGATCAGTGTGTATAAACGGCTCAAAGTCATGAAATATGTGACTTAGATGTCCTTAGTGGATGACTAGAAGATTTCTAGTTATAATGAACCAATGTGGGTTCATAGCGCCCTAAGTGGACGACTAGTACAAGATCAAAAGCAAGTATTTATGGAATCACGGAGCAACATTAGTATTATGTCATGCTATGTTCATACTTTTATATGTTTACTCACTAAGCGTTTTGCTTACATTGCCTCGTTATGTTTATTATAGGTGAAGCTAGTGGTAGTGCAACCAAGGGTACGAAGACCGAGAACCAGACCTCGGTGAAATACTTGGGTATGGAGCCTTTTTCCCTACACGCTCTCTTACCGGGAAACGCCCTGGGTTATTAAGTCGTGTGTCAACTTGTATAACTCAGTTTTGTGTACTAAACAAGTAGTTATGTAGTCTTTTCGAAGTTTACCTAGAATTTACATCCATTGGACGTTTTGCAGCAGAAAATGGTGATCTCAATGGCAGAGGGGTCACTGATAACTCAAAGGATGAGGATGTCTGCACAAAAAAATGTTTAAAAGTGGTTAGAAAATGTGGAGTTCTGACCAACTTGTTTTTTTTATATTGGTTATTAGTATATGATATAGTCACGAGTTTTAATGTTATCTTATATACTGGTTATGACCTGATTCAATAAATTTAAAACTTGTTATAAGTTTAAAACTGACTATGAACTAATTCAATAGTATGGTAACGAGTTTTAATGTTATCTTATTGCACCCAAACCAATTTAAATTAAAGAGCTTAAACCAAAAACTTAAATATATCTCATATACTCCCTTTCAAAAAAAGAGTAAAATCATCCTTGGTTTATTAACAAACGTGAGTCCCGCATAACAAAATCCAAGGAAAAAACCCGACCCGAGAAACCAAATAAAAAAAATCTGCTGGATAATCCATACCGGAGTAATGCCCAAAAGGTGAAAGCATTTTTCCATTACAAGTGCGGTTGCCTCAAACAACAATAATGTGCTTGTCTCCGCAACAAATCCAGCCTGCCAAAACCTTCAAAGTTATGCTAAATCCCAAAATATATAATCACATGTCTTTCTAAAATTTAATTAACTTTTTTTTTTAGGTAACATGGGTTTCCGACTCGACATTGCGAGCCGACTAATCCCACGGCGACTACCCTTTTGGATAGCCCGGAGTCGGCGCAGGTGAACCTCCGTGGCCACAAGGGGATTAATTTTCTCCCCGTTGGATTCAAAATTTAATTAACTTTTAGAAGGCTAACTCGGTTCAAGAGAACCAAAAATTCAATTCAATAGTGTATGAGATAAAGCGTTGCTAAAGTATATCAATGATATGTTTTCTCTTCAACAGAACAACTAACCTAGCAAAACTTTCAAATTTACACTAAATTGGGACAGAAATAGGCTAACTTACCTTTTTAAAAATCAAATAATTTAAAATTGCCTTTGGTTTAAGAGAATCGGAAATTAAATTCAATATTGTACAGGTTAAAACATATGTAATTAAACATACCTTGCATACAAAGGAATAGTAACTGTTAAATTTCTTGGATAAATCATATAGGTATTCACAGAGGATGTGTGGCAAGACAGATAAACACGATTCTTCGATAACCTGGAAAAGAAAGTTAAGAGTAATAATACAATAATTAGATACATAATCATATCAATAAGATTAGAATCAAACTTTTCACTTCATTTTTTTCTTCTACTTTTGTTAAATGTCTTCATTTAGGCAAGCAAATTAGTATTGAGTATTCACCCAAATGTTTGTGCCGATTAGAGAAACCGAACCAGGTTTTTTAATTGGTATACACTCTAATTATTTGTTTCATTATTCTCATATTTCCTTATAGTCGAGTACGCTACAAAATCGTGTTGTATTATTGCTTACCCATAATCATGGAACTAAATAACTTAAAATCAACCATACATTTAAGAGCATATTAGAAGAAGCTATAATGTTTTAAAGTAACCTAGAGAAATAAAACCAGGTATTCACTTCCAAAAACTAGGGTTATGTATATATTGTCTTGCCTCAGTAAACTCAAGTAAATGGAATCCCAACATCTGCTCTTCACCTTTCTCCCATCCTTCATCTTTCCCCAATATCAACTCCGAGGCCTGTAACATATATAAATATAGAAGTGAGATCAAATGAGAACTTTTTAAAAATTGCAAAAGTAAGAACCCAATGAATGCATGACAAGTGGAATTTGGGTATTAAAAAAACTGAAAATTAAATATATAGCAAAAAGGGTAATATAGGAAAGCAATAAAATTGGGTCCGAAATGAGAGAGTTGTAACAACGTTAGAAAGCTATAAAATTGGGTCCAAGATGCTAAAGTTGTAACAACATTGAAACGGAAAGACATTCTTACCTTCTTTAACTCATTGATGTCTTCACGAAAATCATCAGTAACTCTACGAATTTTTGCTTGTGTATATAGTAAATACACGAAAGTATTTCCCTATTTATCAATGATTTCAGCAGATCATGAGAATACAATATACACATACATCACTAGTATTGAAAGAAAACCATAAGGATACCTCTGTAAGCATCTCATCATTGATATTGAATTGACACTCAGCTAGTCTGTGTTTTTTCAAGCATGCATACCTGTTGAGAGCACAAAACCCAAAGCATTGAATATAAAGAAGTATGAAACTTGACATAAAAGTAGGTTATCTCGTTTTATGAAACCAAGGAAATAGCCGGCGTAGATTGTTAAATTCAATATAAAAACTTTGGAAACAAAATTTACAGCAAGTTCACAGGATATTAACAATTACCACTCTACTCATATTAATACTGATAGCATAAGTACAATATGGGTAAAAATCATGATAAAACCAGTGATAATCTTACGTGAAAACACAATCTAAAACTGCTTGAGGAGTATACCCAAGCAACTTAGCATCCTCGCCTGATCAAAGAAAAATGTGAAATTTAGCCCATTTTATAATATTGATGAGTTAAGAAACAATATCTCGTATACCTTGTTCCACCGCCAGACGAGTTTTAGCTTTGTCTATCAAATTATCTTCCAGTTCAGTAATGCAAGCTTGATACCCTGCATAACTTGTTCTAGCGGGTTTGTGCCCATTACTTGTGACACACTCTTTGAGTTTAGCAGCCTGGAAAACAATTTAGTATTCAATTTCTCATCTTTTTTTCAACACGTTATTAGTTAAGTTGCTGATGTGTAAATGTTTACTTACGGTGAAGCACTTTTCAAGATAGTCTTGTTTCCATGTAGGAGTCAAATATACTATCCAATCTGCTCTTTGCAGTCCATACCTACATATGACAGAAGATTTGAAACTTTGAAAGCCACTATAATAATATTACTGGCCAAGTGATATATATGTTATGATAAGCTTAGCAAGTAAAGTACCACAAAGCTAAGATATCTTTATAAGCATTGTCGAAA